>WBMV01004567.1:563424-631323 GCA_013396655.1 Campylorhamphus procurvoides
CAGGGCAGGGCTGTGTGCCCGGAGCGGAGCCGGGCTGGGGGAGAGGCAGGGCAGGGACAGGTATTCCTCGGAGCCGCGTGTTCTCTGTCCTGCGGTTTGGAAATCCTGCGGTTTCCCAAAACGAACGACAGCGTCTCGAAACATCGCCGTGCCTGCGGGAAGGGGAAAATGAGTGTAGGGGTGTGTGGAGTGCCGTGCCCAGCCAATACTCTCGGTTACTGTGCGGCTTGGGGAGAAATCGATTCGCATAGGTTTCAGGAGGTGGAAAAAGGCGTAAGGCTCGCTTTTTCCTTTCTCTTACTGAGCAGGCGATGTTACCGTTGACTTTTTCGAGCTGTTGGAAGAAACCTCATTGTTGTACCTGTGGTTGTCTACCACCCCCGGATCACCAGTGTCCTTTCAAATCAAGGGTATCTTGTTCCTGAAAAGATCAGGCCCTGCATCATGTGTTTATTGCTTCTGTAGAACTGGAACAGGGAGTGTCAACGGGGCAGGCTGATGGAAGAAGATACAAGCTGTTTGTATTTTTGCTGCATTCTTGGAAATACTGTCGCTTCTGCACAGGAACATAATATTCCCTGTTTTACAGTAGGCATAGATGATGATTTATAAAGAGATCCGTTTGTTTATATTGTTTCCCGCGTAGCCAAACAACTGTTTACATTGTGAAATGGATTGCTTCATTTCACATTAGCTTATCAGTGCTGACCCAGGAGTGGCTACAGCTGAAGCTGCGTGTTCTTGGGCAGAGTGCTACCGGAGAGATTACATCACTAGTTTAAACTTCTGGTGGCTGGCCTGTCTGCTTGTGTGTGCTTCTCTTACAGGCATCGCGTGTATTGAAGGGTGGCCTGGGGGGAAATGTGTGTGTAAGGTTGTGGTGTGCTGAGGGGCAGATTTGTGCCTTTAACGAAAATGCTTTGTATATACTTAGGAGGGACTTTACGGTGGGGGAGAACTTAAATTGTTTTTCCCTGGTAGTGGGGCATCGCTCCAAGTGACCTGACTTGAAGTTTGTTAAATACCCAACAGAAACAAGATCAAGAGAGAAGAGTGGTGGTGGGAGGGAGAAATAATTTGGAGTTGCTTGAAAAAGACAGGATTTCCCCCACCCTTGGGAAGAAGTTTTACTTCTTTACCCCCCTGCTCCTTTTCCTGGCCATCATGCCTCATTATCATCTTGTGCAATCTCCGTATTATGAGGGGGAGAAACCATCTGTGATCGAAATAGTAGTACAATGATGGGTGTTTCAGTTTGATAAAACTATTTTGAATGAGCCATCCTTTATGTAAAACAGGGTTTGCTTCCTGTCTTTTCTAAATCACCGTGATTCATATTCTGGGAGCTGCTAGATCAAATAATGTGTTTATTAGCTGCAGTTACTGTAGATTTTTGCCTTTGAAGCACAGTATTATGAGTTACCTTCACTTATAGACTGGATTTTACTTATTTTAGTATTTTAAGGCAATAATTTGTTGGGGGAAAAAAAGACAGTATATTTGCTTAACTGCTCTTGTTTCTCATGTGTTGGTTTTGTTGGGTTTTTTTCCCCCAGTACTACATTCCAAGTCTTTGTCACACTTCGTGTGGGGCTTTTTATAACTTCAGGCAACTTTTCTTTCTGTTAAGTCAAAGGACAAGGCTGCTGTCTTAAACATGAGTTTTGGCTGCAGTGTCACAGTGGGTATGAATGGCCTTAGCATATCTGCTGTATTTGCAACAATGCTCTCATAGGTTGGCAGAAAAATCTTGTTTGCCCTCCCAGTGCTGATTCAGGGTAAAATAATAGCTCTGATAATTCTGCAGCTTGGTCTGCAAATGTAGACCCTTTCTCTCCTAGAGACCTGATGCAGCAGTGGAATTGGAACCTGTTACATTGATTACCATTTTTCCTGTGGAGTAGTATCAATAGTTATGCCTTGAGTTAGTGGCCTATGGTTTGATTAAAAGATTTGCTTTTCACTGTATTCCTTTTTATGTCTTGAGTTACAAAAAGGAAACTGAAAACAAGTCCAAACTAACCCACCACTTGATTTCAATGGTTTGGTGATTCTGCCGTATCTAAGTTAAGACTGTAGTCAGCTGTCCTCATTATAAGGCAGGATCCTTTTCTGTTTTGCTTTGCAGAAATGAGCTCATAAAATTCATCTTTCCCTGACCTTTTGAAGGGGATCAGACAAAAAGATCATAATGATAATGTCTGTTTTTCACTTCTGATGGCTGGGAGGAGCTGTTGAAAATACACTTGCTCCTCTGGCTGCCTGCTGCAAAGTGATAGGAATGTTTTTTGTATTTCCTAATTAGAAGGGATCAGAAATGCTTACAGTTCTTCTACGTATGAAGTCAGCAAATTCTGGAGCTGTTGGTGCTAATACAAAGTGGGTTTTTAAAGAGCTTGACTGTTTGATGGTGGATCATTTTTAGTGGTGACACCATAAGTGTCCTTTCTGAAAAAGTCTGAAGAAAGTGAATTAATGTGTCTGATTATTTACTGTGAAGAAAAAAATTCTAGTCAGATGGTTCTAGGCTTGGCATGACAATGTTACTGCCTTCTTGTAGCAACACTTCCATCTTTTCAAAGAATAGTGAGTGGTAGCTTTTTGCATTAAAATACCTTGCTGTTATTCTTCAGGTATCGCTGACAGTTTAATACAACTACTTCCTGTTTACCTTGAATGGATGTGACTTGTGATAGAAAAAGTGCACTAAAGCTTATTTAATATAACTTTTTCTTCTGTATGATATGCAGAGGATCATCTCAAATACTTGGAAGTGAAGATTGGTCTTTCAGATTGTCTGAAAAATAAGATTTTAACTTACCGTGTTCAGGCTTAATTTTTTTTGCACTGATCATTTTGCATTGCTTGTAAACAGCTAGATTCCACAGTTTTGGAGTCTTTATATTTATTCTTCAGTGTCATTTGGAACTTTTACTGACTGTTCTTTTTCTGCTGGAATATTGGGGTTATTTCCTGGTGTGATAAAACTCCACTACAAAATATAAGCTATGAAAGCTATCACTGTGGTTCTTGGAGACAATTTCAGCTGACCTGCCTTCATCTCAGCTCCAGTCCCTAATAAATAGGTCATATACATAGTAAGAATTGTATAATACCTGGCAGCTGTTGTACACACTCAGCCATTGTGGAGGACTCTTAGCTAGTCAGGAATATGAAGGTGATATTAGGAAAATATATTGAGGCAAAAAATTAATATTGCCCACCGTAATTTGGTACACAATCAGCTTCTTCCTATTTGTATTATTTCCACTGTTTAACAGGTGATTTGCCTAATGTTTGATTGCTGGTAAGGATCCATGTGCAGATGTCATAATTTCACAGATATTAATTTCCTTTTATATGTGCAATTATATATGTGTATACATAAAACATATACTATAAACAGTATTTTGTTATATCATGTTTTACACGTGCATATACACAAATATTTTTTACTCTTGAATTTCCCTAAACAGCATCTAAACGATAGGGGGGCAGATTGGCAGAATCATCAAAAGTGATTGCATTCTGTCCCACTCACTGGCTTTCCTGAAGCATGTATTATTATGACTTTTGCTGTCTTTTTTTCTCTACACATTGTCTTGGAGCATGCTCTCCAGATTTGGGTAAGCTGATAATTAAGCTTTCGTTCTGTTGAGCAGCACAGACTCAGAGTAGCCTCCTCCTGTTGCAGGGAGTTGGTATGCACAAACGGGCCGCCTGTGCTGCTGTGGCAGCAGAAGTGGTGAGCCAGCTGGGTTATCCCCCATAGAATTGCAGAATGGTTTAGATGGTCCTCTGCCAAGTGCATCTTTCTTTAGATCAGGCTGCTCAAAGCCCCATCCAGCCTGACCCTGGACACTTCCAATGGCAGTGGGGTTGGACTAGATGATCTTCAAAGGTCCCCTTCTAACCCAAACCATTCTATGAGGAACCTGGGAGATTTCACTTTTGTGATATTTAAGAGGATGTTTCTGATGGATCAGTCTGTCTGGTCATACTGTAAGTGTTCCTGGTAGTTGACTGCTGAAGCTACACATGCAGCATGTTTCCTTGAGTCACTTAGGGGAGTGAATCTGCTGTGGCCCCGAACCTGTAGTACAGCCAGATGCTCTAGCTTGAAGGATTTTTGGCAAGTGCCCAGATGTTGCCAGTTCTGCAGGGATGTTACAGAACATCAGGCCCTCCCAGGAGGATTTCACACACTTTCAGTCAGGGCTTTCTCCCTGCATTATCCTTCTACCCACAGGGTGGTGTGTAGCTGTGGTGGTGTGGGTGAGCAGAGCCTGTTCCTTGCACAAATGCTGCTTCTGTGGGGCAGGAGTGGTCTTGCTATATTGCTTAAAGCAACTCTGTTTAGACAATGTTTGTCCTCCTAGGAGGAAAATGAATGTTATTTAACTCTGGTTTTCCTTCCATTGCAACTTAAGGAAACAGTTTTCCCCTTCATCTCTCTATATCCGTATTAAGAAATACATCCATCCAGACGGAATGAGAGCAATGCTCTGTGACTTGTGCAGTCAGGCTTATGTCTCCAGCACAGTCATGTAACAGCAACTGTAAAATCAAAACCAAGCTATTTACAGTCAGTGAATGTATATTTTTAGCCTGGTTTTCTGAGAAAATAGAGGTTGCATGCAACTCTTTCTGTGAATGTCTGACTTTCACTCTTGCTTTTATCTTCTAAATCTTTTGAGCAATTCCAGTTGCATTTGTGAGAGGGTGGAAGCTTATGTCCAATAAACCTACGGTTTTCTGGCAGTAGGTGGCTTCATAAGATGGAAAGATGCCAGCTGAAGGGGAGATTGAAGTCTGAACTCTTCCTACAAATTTGACACACATTCCTAGGAAACTGGATTTTACTGGCTCAGTTGCTTACAAACCAGCTTACACTATGGTATTTTTTTATATTGTCTCTAATTACATGGCAACTTCTTTTTTGGATATTTTTGTAACAGTTTTGAATATGGAAGATGAGCAAGTGTTTAGTCTTTAGCCCCAAATAGCATTATAATATGTCAAAAAGTGCATGATGAGAAAGGACAAGTTCTTTTTTTAAAAAAAAACCAAAAAACAACATTTTCTTGCTGTTCTTCATACATGTCCTACTTATGTGAATTCTCTTTTGTTAGAATACTTATTTTAACTCTTGTTAATTTTGCCGTGTAATAGCAATTCTTTAGATGCCAAGAAACTTAGGATTCTTAGAGTTATTAGTCTTGGATTATTCCCCCTGTGGAGCATGACTTGATAGGACACAAACTGAAACAGTTTAGTCTTATTTTTGTATTTCTCTTCAGTATTTGTTTTGTGTAAACAGACCCTGTGTGACTCTTTCAGTTAGCTGATCACTCTTGCACACTATCTGTTGAATACATCTTAAGGTGGTCTGTTTGTCTTGTCATGCTGACTTGATTAATGTTGTACCATCATCTTCCTTCATGAATAATGTGTTTCTTGTCATGCAGTTGGAGCCTAGAGGAGAAAGCACCTATACCTTCTTTCTTTAGATTAATTATGCATTACTTTTACCTTTGATGTGTACTGTCCTTACTTCTATGGAAAAAGTGCTGACCAAAGTACACAATGAGAATGTATAAGGTGTCTTAGATTTGTGGAAAGGCAGATCATATTTAAATTTTAAAAAACCCAAAGCAACAAACCACACCTTTTATTAAAGCTTTTAATTCTTTCTTAGTACTTCTGATATTTGTTGACATCTTAGATTGTGAAAGTTTTACAAGTGACATTTCTCTCTCCTTTAAATTACTAGGTTATGCTTGTGTCAATTACTGTTTCCTAGTTGTATCTTGCTGTTTAGCAAAGATGTAGTGACAATATTCACTAGGTCTTGCTAGCTGTACCCAGAAAGCTTACAGAGATAGGATATCCATGGGCAGAGCTGCAGAATGCACATGCTCACTCAGGTGAGCCATTTGTGCCCATTCTGTCTTGAAGTTTCATCTCAGCTGATCCTCAAGACCAGATACGGGGTTTGCTGTCCTCTGGATAAGACCAAGGTGAAGTCATAAGCTTTGTGCCTCAGGAGTTGCAGGTAAAAGCGAGAAGTTAGGTCTTCCTATTAATGGCTGAGAAATGGGCTGTGTGCAGATTGTTAAGCACACCATGGTGGCAAACCTTGTAGTTGCTACACAAATTGAAACCAACTACTTCTGAAGGGTGCGGTATGTATTATGTTATCTGTAGCTGTGATGGTAAGTAGTTAAAAACCTCCTAAGTTCATCCATTCATACCTACCTTTGGGGTGTAAGTTTCTCAAGACTACAAGCTTTTTTGTTTGCCTTTATCTTGTGATGTCACAGTCCCCAGTCTTGGGAAAGGCTACTCTAGGAACATTGGTGCTGTATGAAGCACTGAGCAATGTTGCTGACCCTGGCACCTTTCCATGCTGTTGTTGGCTCCACTGTATAGTCAGTTGCGCCCTGTTCTTTGGATATGTTTGGCTCCAAGGAAGCCATTCTCTGTGATATGAGTTCATCCTTCTCTCTTGTAGTTTCTCACCACTGTTGCTTGTGGGTGCAAACACTACTGCTGTCACTGGGCATCAGGTGGTGTTCAGGATATGTAACTTTCTGTTATCTTCTTTCTTTCATGATCTGATGTCCCACTTGGGCAGCAGCATTGGTCACATACTTTGTGTGGATTTATGTCTGAAAATCCAATCTCAAATATTTTACCACTGACTGTTATTGAGGATGAAACATAATAGTTCTTGGTTGTTTTACTGTTTATCCCCTTCATTAGGAGGATAATAACCCATTTCTCTGCCTTTTGTTCTTTTCTTCCAGGTTGCTATTGGCTTTTAAAAACCCCTCAGTTCAGAGGGAGCAACAGGGTAGTTCTGGCTTCAGTTCATGTTACACATTCAACCTGAAATCAAAGTATGACAAATTCATAGACAACTCATAAATCCAGAGTGTGTCTTTTCAGCACACTGTCAGTTCATGCTAAATATTTGCATCAGTCACTTCACGTTTCCATTAGCTCCTTAAAAAGCTGAAGTTCACAGAATTGAATGAAATACAATAATTATGGCTGTGTTCCCTGCTTTTCAGTTTAGACTAAGCTATGAAGCTTTTTTTTAGAGTTACAGGTAAATGGTTTTAGGGACTGTTCTTTCTTGCAAAGTTCACTGTTTTGCTCTCGTCTGAAAGATCTGCATGGGTTTTTTTGAGTGTTTCTTTGGTTTGGTTTTGTTTCCTGTCCCCCATGATTCTACTGTACTGGTCTCAGACCAGCATAGGTCTGTCCTTGTTTCTTTTATTAATAGGAATTGTTGCTTTTGGATGGGATGATTCAACACAGCTGCCAATATAAGGAAGAGTCAAACCATCGTGCCCCCTCATTGTGCTAACAATAGTGAGGTACTGTTTTGCTGGCAGGCAATGCTGGTGCTAGTGGCAGCTTCAGGAGGGATCACTGGAAGGGTACATGAGTCGGTCAGAATTTGTTTTTTCTCCCTCACTTTGGTATCTTTGCTCATGCAGCTTTATTTCTCGCCCCATGAGATCAAAACATTCTTTTCATTGAAATAGCAGCGTATTTTCACTGTGGTATCAGCCAGTTCTGATCTTGAACTGTGGAAGAAGGGCAAAGACACTGCTATTTTTGGAGTGGAAAAGCAAACAAAAAACCCTGCAAGGCAAAATGGGTTTTTGTGCTATCCTAGGCAGTGTTACTCTGGCACTCCCCACTTTATCATTTTAGTAAAACAATATATGCAAGTCAGGATGTCCTATCAAAGTCACCCCAACTAACATGAAAATCCACTTGTTTTCCCAATACCAAGAGAGCTTTCATATAATTCCCTTAGCATGGGACTTATCCGGCCTTACTGATCATGAGGAATTCAGTGTCTAGAGTTTTACATAAAAGAGAGGAAATTGCTGTCCTCAAAAAAAATAAAATCTTTACAGTCAAAGAAACTTTGAACAAAAAGACTTAAATGAAAGTATGTATTTGAGTTCTTAGAAATTGCTGGAAGGCTGCAGAAGGTTAGTATCTGGTCATCAGCAAACAGGTCTTCCTAGAAGTATGTGGGAAATGCTTTTTATAGGAGCTGTAGACCTCAGTATAGGTATGTCATGTTAGCTAGTCTTTGTTGTCCAGCTATTACAGTGCTCATGTGAGAGAAAACTGGAGGTTACTCAGCTAGATCCCTCCCAGGCATTCATCGGAGCTTTGATTATTTTGATTCAGTGAAAATATGTATAACTCTACTACCTGAAAATGGTAAATCCTGTAATAGGTAATAAATACTTTAAAAGACTAATGTTCCTATTTTATATGGAGGTCTTATTTTTTAATATATACATCAGATAAAGCACATCATGTTTTGATGCATTTATTAAATGCTCAAGAGGGCATCATCACAGTACCTTCTGTGATTGCATCATTATGTGCTTAGGGAGTCTGAGCGCCAAATTCACTTTTTCTTTAATTGACATGGCTCCTGGCATTTAAAACTATTATATACGTACAGTGATGGAAAGTCTGCAGGGATCAGAAAAGATTCCCTCGTTTAGCAGAGCACTTTTTTTTTCTGAATATGCCATCTTCATATTTCTCTAAAACAAGTTACTTTTCATAATAATGCAAAAAGCCTCCTCCAGTTTAATTTTTTTCTTCCTACTCAGCAGCCATTCAGTACATGAAACAAGGAAATGAGGATATTTTGAAATAGGGATACTCTGCATAAATTATTTCCAAAAATACTTGCTGGTTCTGATTTTTCATATTTCCTGTGGATGTTAAAGAATATAATGAAATTGTTAAAAAAAAATGAGCTCTTCAGAAGAGAATAATGTAAATACAGTGGTTTTCCTCTCAATGCAGTGTACTTCAGTAGGTGTCATTTTTTCTAGGGAAATACCACACATGCAAGGCATACAAATGCAAAGAGTAGTTTAGGGGTAATCCAAAAATGAACAAGTGATGATACATCTTAAGACTGTACGAACTCTTAATGTGTGAAGGCTTAGTGTGCTTGTAAATGAGTGAGCAGTGCTGTATGACGGGGAAGATGTGAGTTATTCCAGGGCCCTCTCAAAGGGTTGTCTGGTGTTAGCCATGGAAGCGGCCGGGCTGAATGGGCCTTTGGCTACTGTGGTGTAAGGAATTGCAGCATTGCATGCCATGTTATAAATGAGAACACAGAGAAGGGGCTGTGTGCCCTGTACGCAGAGCTGTATTTTCCTTCATGACAATTCCTATTTGAATCTTTCCCATCTTCTTTCACACACTGTCCCTGTGTTCTCTGGTGGGAAGGGGGTGGGCATTGGTTGGGAGTACATGGTTGGTTAGGGAATACATGGGAAACTTGAGGCAGAAAACTGAAGTTGAATTGTAGATCTAATTTTCTTTTCCATCCAAGAACCATAGTTCTCTCATAACTGAGTGCCTTTGGTAAATGTGGTGATACAACACAAGATACAGAAGGACAGTGACAGTCACTGTCCAACTGATTCAACAGGCATGGGTTGAGTATCCCCCAAAGTTCTGGGCATACGGGGAGCGTATACTTTGGGATAATGCCATTATATTATTTTCTTCTTGCTTCCTCTTTTGTCTTTGTTTTAGCTGCTCACTGCCAGTGACATTGATCAAACCATTGCCAAATAGTCTGTCCATCTGGCTTAGACTATGCAAAATGCAGTTGTACCTCTGTGCCTGTGTTGTGCAGCCACTTTGTAGCCTGAAAGGAGTTGCCTCGTGTTTTTCTTTACCCAGTCCATCTCCTGTGGGCTTAAGTTTCAAGGTGGGAATGCAGATGCTTCAGGACTGCAAATCTAGGATGTTTAAAATGAAAATTATCTTTTTTTCTTTCAGCCAAATAACTTTGTATGTTTTAATATATCTGAGATGATCAGCAATTTCCTTTGTCCCTTTTTGATGGACTGTCAAAATGAGGTCAGGTTAAATCTGTGTTGAATTCTAGGTCAGACTGATCCTTGGACTACTGTTTAGCTTAATTTTCCTCTAGTACTTTTAAGAGAAAATGACTTCCTAAAAAAATATTTGCAAGTGGAGCAATTAAAAAGTGGATTTATGTTCTCATATACTTCTGAGGGATGGATAAAAACTTGAAAAATTCAGCCTTTTTTTTTTTTACACCACTTCACCCTTCCATCCTAATCATAGTCAAATGATTTTAATATTTTTCCTTAAGTAACTAGACTAGCTATGTGGAAAATTTTTTTTCCTATACAGTTTTAATATGATTCCAAGTGGTGTGATATGCCTACCTCTCGCTATTTTTAGGAATTCACAGAATATTTTGTCAACTTTACTGCATTCAGATATCATCTGGAAGGCTTAGAAAAGCATATCCAGGAAGATAAATATAAAATGTTGATTTCATTATGTTAATAGTAGGTTGGTTGTTGTTTACTGGAGGGGGAAAATATAGGGAAGGCATTTTCTATTCCAACTTCTTAATGAGCAGGTGTGTATGTGGGGAGAGAGTTGTCTTCTCACGAAGGCTTAAATTCTGTGCTTTTCTATTACACATTTTCCAGTAAACCTTGTAGTTAAATCCAACCACCTCTTCTTAAATATCTGAAATGACAAGACTTTTTTGGAAGTGCATCCAGGAGTTAGTAGAATAGTAATAGCTGTCAGGTTCAAAGCAAAGCTAGTAATTAAATCTTCTGGCCTATCATGTTAGAAATGTATTATATTTCCCTGTTTTCAGCACACAGTACCTCTTGTATTAGAACCAACGGATCTGTTAAAACACATTTTATCACTGTGCTTTGAGCTTTTCTGTCTTCATGAAATCATGTAACTGCTTTCTGTAAAAAGCCTTGAAAGAGCGTCCCACATCTGATCTGATAAAAAGCATCTTATTGTTGTGAATCAGCCAGTTGAATAGCTGTTCAACTGTGGTAACCTAAATAGCACTTGCTATGAGAAAATGGTGTGGGGTATGTAAACCAGAGGAAAGGAGAAGGACTGTGGCACGTGGGTAGCTTCCTGCTCTGTTTCAGGGAGTCCATGGGAATTTCATCTCGTAGCATCAGTGACAGCATGCTTAGGCTGGCCCTGCACAGCAAGGAGCTTTACCCAGAGCTCATATGTGCTTCTCCCTTCACTAAGCTGTGTGCTTAAGTTTTGCTTTGTTCCAGGATGTAACTCTGTGTAACCTCCCTGGCACAGGGATTACAGTGTTTCAAATGGGTTGTGGCATGTTTGTACCTTCCACAGCAGAATTTCCCTTTGAGTGTGTTATGTCTCTGGCTGCTACAGGAGCTGTCCTTCTGAGGGTTCTCATCTTCCACCTGCATCTCTTCCCTCTCTGAGTAGGGGTGACAGTGTAGGACTGTATGAAATGCTGTCTTCTGACAAGGATAAGGAAGCTGGTGAGGACATCACGTTTTCCATAATCAGACGTTGTCACCACCATAAGTCAAGGTGAGAATCCAATGCTGAAATTCCTTGTGCATATAACCTGTCAAATCTCATCCTCTTTCCTGTGTGTCCTTTAGCATTTGTCCTTGGGACTCTGTGGCTGCCAGGCTGTGAGCTGCATCGTCAGCTCTGACAGAATGAAGTGGAGAGAGATGAGTTCATGGCCATTTGTGCCTCCTAGCTACTCTTGGCTGACACAAAAAACAGATGAACCATTTGTGGTCACACAAATATAGAGCAGATCCTAGAGCCATTCTTTTCACATCTGCTGCTGGTCCTGTGCTGAGACTGACACAGGTTTCCTAATTCTGCCTGTCAGCTTGTGGCTTTGTACAATAGAGCTTTCTTCTTGGGAAAACCATTGCAGCATATCAGCAAAAGCATGCCAGGTGAGTGGAGCAGCAGCTGATTGTAAAATATAAACAAGTAGATGTCTGTGGAAAATAAACTGAGAATCAAGATGCTTTAGGACAGGGCCTAGACAAGAAACAATTTAAAAATTTCATTTCTAAGACAGGACCTTAAAAAAAAAAAGGCAGCATCCAATTATGCTGATTACCAGTCTGTCATTATCAGATTTTAATAATTACGTAGTGACAAATTATTTCTTTTTGATGAGTAAAACCAAAGGTGTATATGCAGGATGGGGTCAAATTCAGTCAGACTTCTTGGTAAAAAGTTTTCTGGATATGGGGCTGCATGGGAGACTGCATCCTGGAAAACAGTAACTCAGCAAAAGTGTAAGTGATCAGGCTGAATGCAGAACTTTTAAGGCACCAGTGCACTGTTGTGGGGAGAGAAGAGAGGGCTAGTTTAATCCTTGTTTGATATTTATGAAATAAACATATTTTTCCTTGCATGATGTTAATGGCAGTAATACTCAAAATCTGTGTCTGATGCTAGTTTTCACTAGGATTTTTGAGAAGGTCTTTTGAAAACATGCAGGAAGTATAGAAAGAGCCACAATAATTAGTGGTGTAAAAATTCCTGGAAGTGATTTAAGGTGGAAAGGATGGGATATGAGCAGCTTCTTCCCCCACTCTCCCCATATTTTTATTCGTAGTTATTTGGATCCCTGTCCAGATAATTTTAGGGCAGACTTTATCATCCAAAGACAAATGTCTAAGTGTCGATGGATTAGTTTGTCAGGTCCATCTCTGAGAGACAGATTTCTCTGCTGGGTATGGAAGACAAAACACTGGTAAAAATGATCAAGAGAAAACTTGAGAGGGTTATTTAAATTATAGGAAAGGAGTTTGAGTTTTTTTGCAGTAATTAAATAACAAATCAGTTAAAGGGTTAAAATAGCCCAGTGGCATGCAGATAAAAATAGTATTGCTTATGTCTCTTCAGAAATGTTTTTCTAAATCAGATTCACTTGGTTTAAGCCCAAGAAAAAGGGGAAGATCTTGAGTGCCAGGATAAGCATTTTAGTTGTCTGGGAGATCAGAAGAAATACTGCATTTTATGTATATTATGCATGTCCTTTCTACAGAATTTAGACATACAACTTCATGTTGAATATAATAATCATCTTGCAGGCTGGGGGACTGGGAGGATGCTGGCTAATCAAAGAGGAGCCTCTTGGGAAAGGCTTGTATGGGAGGGGAGATAAGATGTTTGTCTGTTTCTGCATAGAGCTTAACCTAGTAGCTGGATAACTCCAAGGAACTGTCAGAGAGAAGGGTTGAAATTTCCAGTTTGGATAAGGACAGAGGCTTGAAATAGAAGGTAAATCTGTGAGGTCCCTCTGTAGAAAGGATAGCTTAATTTTTGTGGATATAAGAGATTGCCTAGGAGCAAACAGGAGAGATAAAGGCTGCTTATAAAATGTGTTTGTTTCCTCAGGATCTCTCCTGGCTTTGAAAGACAGAAGTGGGAGAGAGGGCCCCAGGAAGGCAGTGCTGGTAGAGCAGTTAGTGGAAGTGCTGAGTGAGGTGCTGGCAAGGGCAAGGTTTTAAAAGGAAGAAAGAGGTCAGGAGATGCGTGAGATGGAGCTGATGCAATGACTGAGAGTACTGGCCAGGACAAGCTTTGTGCCAAGGAAGAAGGAGGGCTGGCAGAAGAGCTGAAAAACATCTGTGGTAGAGCTTTAGGAAAGGAATTTGCAAGCAGCTTAAACACTAACCATACCCTGACAGTATGAGAAGAGAGTGCCTGGACAAGAAAGTATGTTGTACTGACTTTCTTACTCTCCTTTTTTAATTTTTCTTCCTCCTCTCATTTAGCGAGTGATAGGCATAATTAGAAACACTGGCTCAAGAGCTAAATGGAAAAATAAATGGCTGCAGCTCTTCAAACTAGGAAATTGTCCTTCATACTGTTAGAGAAAGTAGCAAATCTCATGAGATTTCCACCCCAAGGCAGATTACATACCCAGGCAGTATTTGTTATCCATGTACAGGTTGCTTGTACTTACCAGGGTACTTGGGAAATATGTAATAATTTATGGTGTTCAGGTTAGCAATCTGATGGCCCTTCTGACCCTAAGGAAGCTGGTTTTTATTTTACAAAGAGTTACACCATAATGAAAATAGATTTTGTTTTTTCTTCCTGAAATGTCAAGAGACTTTAGGAAGGGAGCAGTAGCAATTTTTGTCAGATTTCATAATTTTCAAGCAAGATTTGTTGTAAAGAATTAGGAGGGGAAAGGTTGAAGTGAGGATGGTGTGCAAGAAGTGAAGCGGGGAACCTCTTTTTGGTGACACACCAGCTGGCTGAGTAACTGATCGGTAGCCCAGAATGTTACAATGCAGACATATCTGAGCTTTTCTCAAGTATTGGTTACCTGAGTAACAGTAACTGCTGTTTGTTTGTTTTTCCTAAAATTATGGTAGATATTTTTCCCCAATCACATCTTCCTCTAAATGCAAATCAGAGTGGAGGATGAGGATGTTGCAGTAATTAAATGTGCATTTTTAGAAGTTCCAAATGTTAAAAAATGCTTCAATAATTACAAATACTTTTAAATAGCACATTGCAATTGTCCAAAATAGCAATAGTCCAAAACTTAGACTAAATAAGGAAGACCAGAATCTTGTGTGTTTGGCTATAAACTAATTTCACGCTGCATTTTTTTTTTGATTTGGTAACAAAGGACAGATTTTATGTTAAAAATTTGCATACTCAGTTTGAGGATGTAAGTTTTCTGAGTATTTGTTGTAAAGGAATTGAGATGATGATTTATATGAGAAACAACACTGTTGGATAAATCTGAAAATAGGAAATGGCTTGCAGTGAAAGTAGGACTCCTGCCAATTGCTGTGTTCTGAATTCATAGAATCATAAAATTGTTTAGTTGAAGAAGACCTTTAAGATGATCAAGTCCAGTCGTTAACCCAGTACTGCCAAGTCCACCACTAAACAATGTCCCAAAGTGTCACATTTATGCTCCATTGAAATACTTCCATAGAATGGTGGAATCATCATCCCCTGGGGAGCCTATTGCAGTGCTTGACAGCCCTTTCAGTGATGATTTTCCTAATAGCTCATCTATACCTCCTGTGATGTAGCTTGAGGCCATTTTCTCTTGTCCAGTTGTTTGTTACTGGGAGAAGAGGATGACCCCAAACTGGATACAACCTCCTTTCAGGTAGTTGTAGAGACCAGTAAGGTGCCCTCCTTATAGCCTCCTTTTGTCCAGGCTAAACAGCCCCATCTGCTCCTCAGATCTGTGGTTCAGACCTGTCATCAGCTCTGTCACCCTTCTCTGGGCTTGCTCCAGCACCTCCATGTCTTTCTTGAAGTGAAGGGCCCAAAACAGAACACACAATTTTTTGAGGTGTGGCTTCACCAGTGCCAAGTACAGGGGGAATGATCACTGCCCTGGTCCTTCTGTGACCACTGGCCTTCCTAGTCACCTGGGCACACTGCTGGCTCATGTTCAGCTGGCTGCACCCCCAGGTCCTTTTCCACCAGCACCTTACCAGTCAGTCTTTCCCCAGCCTGTTGCACTGCCTGGACTTGCAACCCAAGTGCAGGACCTAGCACTTGGCCTTTCTGAATCTTGTACCACTGGCCGTGGCCCATCGATCCAGCCTGTCAAGATCCCTGTACAGAGCATTCCTACCCTCAAGCTGATCAATGCTTCTGCCCAGTGTGGTGTAATCTGGAACTGTCTGATGGTACACCAAATCCACTCATTTGTATGATTGATAAAGATATTAAAATAGGGCTATGCCACGTTCTGCCGAGGGATGAAATGATGAACCACTCCAAGGTTAGGGTTGAGGCAGGAATGACCAATTTATTAGGGGCGCATGGGACTTATATAGGTTCAGGGTGGAGGGTTCTAGAACTAGGAAGGAGTTGAGGGAGAAGTTAGGGCGGAACATGACACATAAGGGATAAAGGGGTGGCAAGGGAAAACTTGGGAGTGGCCAGCCATATAAGGTGGTGCAGTGTACCACAGGCTGACCAATGGGAGAATGGGAGTAAAACAACCAATCAGAACATTCACACAACTGAAATGTAATTATTACTATTCTAACAGTGAAATCTCTTCATAAGCTACTTAAACAATAAAAAACTTTTAAAACTTTTCAGTCCGTGTTTCTTTGGAGTGGTGTTCTCCTCTTATCAGTCACCTGTCTTCCTTTGTCCCTTTTTCTGAATTCCTCTTTTTTGTCTCCTCCAGTCTGTATAGTCCTTCGGTTGTTCCCCGACAGGGCTAGCCCCAAAACCAATTCCTGGGTATCACCACTTGCGAGCAGCCAGCAGCTAAAGCAAATCTATTTACTGCCACTCTCTGGGCCTGACTGTCCAGCCAGTTTTTTACCCAGAGAACAATGTACCCATCCAATCAATGAACAGCTGGCTTCTTTGGGAGAATGCTGTGGGAAAGGACGTTAAAGGCTATAGTAAAGTCTAGGTAGGCAACGTCCACAGCCTCATCTGTTAAGTGGGTCGCTGTGTTGCAGAAGGAAATCAGGTTGATGGAGCAGAATCTGCCTTTCATAAACCCGTGCTGACTGGGTCTCATTGCCTGGTTTTCCTGTATATGCTGTGTGATGGCACTCAGGATGATCTGCTCCATGATATTCCCTTGGACTCATATCAGTGCTGACAGCTGGGTTGATCTCCACATTCTCATTCTGCTCCTTCTTATAGATAGGTGTCACATTTAACTTCCAGTCACCTAGAACCTCTCCAGTTAGTTAGGACTGCTGGTAAATGATTGCAGGTGGCTTGGTGAGCACATCCTACCAGCACCCTTGAGTACATTCCATCCAATTTCCTAGTCTTGTGTGCATTAAAGTGGTGTAGCAGATCACTGACCATTGCATCTTGCATTATGGGGACTTCATTCTGCTCCCTGTCTTCCAGCTCAGAGCATTGAGTAACTCTGAGGGCAGTTGGTCTTATGTTAAAAACTGAGGCAAAGACGACATTAGTACATCAGCCTTTTCCTCAACCTGTGTCACTACATGCTGTCTCCTCTGCTTTCAGTAAAGGATGGAGATTTTCCTTAACCCTTCTTGATGCTGATTTATTTATAGAAACTGTTTAATGGTCTTTCTGACAATAGCTGTAATGGGTTCTAGCTGGGCTTTGACCCTTCTAAATTTTCTCCCTCATGACATCTTGTCCTGAGTTGCCAAGGTGGTAATGTCTCCTTCTTTGGCCTCTCTTCTTACTTCTTCAGGAATCAAAAACTTTTTGTGATTGCTATTTCTAAGACAGCCTTCCACTGTCATATCATGCACAAGTCCTGTGTTTGTGAAAAACGGGTCCGATGGAGCACCTCTGCTGGTTGTCACTCACCAGCTGTTTCAGGAAGCTTTTCCACACAGTCCAGGAGCTACCTAAACTGTTTTCTCTCTGCTGTATTGTATTTTCAGCAGGGATCTTGTAAGTTGAGGTCCCCCACGAGAACACTCACCAGCTGTTTCAGGAAGCTTTTCCACACAGTCCAGGAGCTACCTAAACTGTTTTCTCTCTGCTGTATTGTATTTTCAGCAGGGATCTTGTAAGTTGAGGTCCCCCACGAGAACAGGGCTAGTGATCATGATGCTTCTCCCAGCTGCTTATAGCATATTCCATCTGCCTCCACATCACGGTTGGATAGTCTATTACAGGCTTTCAGCTGCCTTATTGACTTTTTTCTCCTGAATCTTACCTATAAACACTCAACCCTGTCATCATCAAAGTCTAGGTAGACAAAACATTTCCTGACCTCCAGGGCTGTCCTGCCACCTGTCCCTCTTTGCCTTTCCCTTCCGAAGGATTTATAGCCATCCACTGCAGCACTCATGTGGATCATCCCAGCACATCTCTGTGATGGCAACTGTGATAGCTTTCCTGATGCACAGTAGCTTCCATCTCTTCCTGTTCGTTTCCTTCTGTTCCTTGGCATCTCAGTTTTTAAAATGCTCTGCCTACGGACTGATTTTTACTTAGAGTAGTGGGCTTTGTACATTGTTTTGCATGTATGTTTTCCTAGTACAGTTTCTAGAAAGGCTATGCTAAATGTGTGGAAAACTGTTGTAGTTCATTCCTGGTTTTATATATAAGAAGTCCTGAACCTAGATCTGGATACAATTTGTGATATTTTCCTGAAAATCTGGATCATGGGGGATGCAGCTAGCTAAGATGAGAAATGTAAATTCTTTTCAGGCTTGAAAATTCATTGTTAAAAATAATAATAAAAATCTCTTGTATAATGGGAATAGTCTTTCCAAGCTGGTAAATACAAACTGATATAGTAAGTGCAGGGAGTAGAAAGGGTTAGTAGGTAAATTTTGTCTGTCTTTGACTGCTGGTGCTACCACACAATTTTAAAAGCTCACTGGCAAAATGGAATTGTTAGTTCTGGGTTTATACAGTCAATCTAAATAAAGTCTGACCCTTTTTTTTTTTTTTTCTTTCAGGCTTGTCTAACACTACCTTGAGCCAAATTTCTAGGCTGGTTGGTGCATTCTCATGGGATCCCTCTGACTGACAAAGGAGAGATTGTTGTGGTAGGCATTTGCCTTGACTGTCTTGACAACACTTGGCCAGGGCACAGACAGATGCAGTTTCCAGTGTAGCCACTCTTTCATAGGACTCTTATGCCAGCTGGAGCTGTGGGAGGGGAGAAAAAGTGCCTGAGATGGGGTTTATATTCTCTGGAACTGGTGTTTTTATTCTAAATAGAAGTAGAAGCCATATAGCCTGAGGTATTATAGAAGAGGGAATTTGTCAAAGTTTGCTTTTAATTATGGAACTCTAGAATGAAAAGAGTTGGTTCATTTACCAAAGAAGAGTGGGAAAACAACAAAATTCTGTATTCTTGCTATCTTCCTTGCAAAATCAAAGTCACAGAGAGACTTGGTTTGGTGTAGTTTGTTAGCTGTCTTCAAAGTGCAATTTTATGGTACTCCCTGAAATAGGTTCACTAGGCTTTTTTTTTGTAAATCTCTACATAACACACATATAGACATACATATATCTAACAGACACATGTTTGTAACAAAGCCTGTTTTACTTTCATGTATGGTTCTTGATTTAATAGTTCAATTTCCCATATACTACATATGACCCATATACTCATACTCCAAAGAAGGAAGTGAGGTAAGTGATTTTCCTTTTTGTGGTGACTACACTTCTATATGTACTTCATAGCAAATTGTCAATATATTTGATAAATGCATTTCCAGTCAAACAAAACAGGAGCACATATTTTATCTTCTTGTCTTTTAGAGGGCAGTAAGCATTCTGTTTAAATAATTTAAGCCAATCTATTTCTCTGTGGTTTGGAAAAGATCATCCTGGAAATATCACTAGAGCTGCAAGTACTGCATTACCCTTGCTCTAATACAATTACCCTTGCTCTAATACATGGCTAGAAGTAATGGCATTTTTAGATTCTTCATTTGCCCATGCTCATGGTTTTCTGTTGGTAGCTTTCCATTTTCCCAAGCAATACCACCTTTGTATGCATGCATCTTTTGGAAATAGTACTGAAAAGTCATATACTTACAGGCTAGCAGATAGTAATTTTTTTTCCTCCTTTTCTTTGGAACGCCTGTCCTTGGCTTAATTATCAAAAAGTAACAATGCTCTTGCTTGACTCTTTCTGATTACAGAGGAAAAACCCCTTGTGAAAAAGTAATCATGACCTCATTGGCTTGTATTTAAGTATTGAGGTTTTAATGTAACAAGATATGTGCTCAGCTTGAGTAACATGTCTTAATGTAAAGAAGTATTTTTAAATTGCATAGCTAGTTAAAATATTTTTCATCTGGATCTGTTTTGTTCTCTTTTTTAGTATTAAGTGGAAAAATCTGTATTTGCTGCATTTTTTTTTACGAGCAGAAAAACGGGAGGGTGTGAAGGAGAGATTTAAATTTCTTTTAAAAGAAAACTCTCTTCATTGTTTTCTCCTGTAATTTAACTAGTTGATTTAGCATTTAAATACACAGAAATATATATCTATTATTTTGGTCAATGATTTCTTTTTAGCTTAAGTAATTCCTCTCCAGTTGTGTGACTTACATTACCCTAGCATCATGTGTATTCAGGGAGTGACCATCTCTCTTCCTGTTCTATGTGTAAAGCTAAATAAGCAGAGGTCCCCCACCTCTTCCCCTGGGTTCATCTCTTCATCTTTTTTGTAGGAAGTCCCATGCCTTCAGTCACAGGGGTCTGCCTCTGCGCCCAGTCACCACCATGCTCTTATCAGCACTGCAGCTTGTTCTCGCCTCATTGTTTTAGTTTTCTGCTGGGGTGTTTCTAAAGATCCTGAAAAGTCTCCGGGCACCATATCTAGTTTTCTGAAACACAAGGGAAAATATGTGTCTAAAGTACTTTCCAGACCTGTGTCCAGTCTCTTGGAAAGGCATGCATAGCTGGTCTGTCTCTTTTTCTTTTTCTGGAAGAAACAGAAACCTCAGTTGTGTGGTTGTTCACTGTTGTTTCACATTTGACAGAATTTCTATGATATTTCGTGGATTTCCATGATCAGTGTGAGGGCAGCTCTGACATGTTGTGCATGTACATAGCTGAAATGTGCCTTGAGCTTTTGAATCTTTCTGCTGCCCACCAACCCTATTTCTCTGAAATGGCTCCAAAGGATTACTGAAATGAAGCATGTTGTGGCAGAGATCTGTATTGGAAAATATTTGTGGTGTACAGATGATCATGAGGTATTTGTGTAACGAACAAGAATATACCTTACGTAGCTCAGACGATTAATACAAAGCAGAGGAGTGTTGCCCTCTGATTTTCCTCCTCTGGCAGGCAAGAGCCTGCCAATCCTGTCAGTGTGATACTGGGCATAGTGGCACAACTCATTGAGCTTTCCTAAGCACCTAGAGAAAGGCTTGTGCTCTTGTCATCTTTAGAGATGCTTTTGTAGATGTAGCTTGCTCCTGCTCATTAGCAGGGAGAGAAGGGAGCAGATGGGGAAAGTCAGTGTTTGCCAGTAAAATGCGAAATTCTTCTCTAATGATCTAGTGTTGGCTTGAAATTGTGGGATTTTCTAATAGACTTGTTCATTTTTGTCTCATTGTTTATAACCTTAAAATAGTTATAATGTTTTATTTCACTGTGGAAGGAAGCAATCAAAATATTTTGGCTTTGCTTCAGATAAAAATGTTTTCTAAGTAACTGTCTGTAACCCTAGTGGTGGCTGAGACCTCTGAGTCAGTGTACCGTAATTTAGTGGCTAGTGTGCAGTGTGGGTGATCAAGCTCCAGTGATATATTAATAATTATGATGATAATTAAATTGTATCTTGTAGCAGTAGGCAAAGGCACAGCTTGGCTCAGTCCAACTTAGAAAACAGATAGCTCAAATGAAATTTAACAAAGATGTAAATACAATCTGCCTACAAAAGTCAAGTAGTGTTTTTTTAGCCTATGAAAAGGAGAAAAAACTGCATTGTGGAGGCAACAAACTCATTCTGTAGTGTTGACCACAAAGTAAAATTTAGTTTTAATTATAGTTCATGAAACAGGATGTAAAATTAAACTTATTTATTGGCTTTAGCCACAAAAAATCTCCCTCAGTAGTAAAGAAGGGTTTGAAGGTGGGAAATAGTTTTTTCCAGTCAAGAAAATTTTAGAAGTAAATTATCCCAGCTCATTCTAAAGCCATCTGTGTTCCTTTATTTCCTTGATTGTTTGTGTATTTGGGTCTGTGGCTTGGTCAGAGCAACATGGAAGTGGCTCTGACCAGGCAAGGCCTTCTCGGTCTTCATGTTTTTTGATTCTTAGTTTTGAATGTCCCACTGTTGCTACAGAACTTGGAATCCTATTGAAATAAATATCTGTAGGTTAGATTTTTGAGGCTTTGTTTCAAACATTGGAGTTTATTTCTTTTATTTTTATAGTTCTGTTGTTGCTGGATTCTTTTTTTAATGTAGTATTAGCTTCTAATAAGTTTGGATCGAAAAATGTTTTGGGGCTCTACCATATACCCAAACACAAATGGTAGTTATTTCTCCCTTTTTGAGTCTGTAGAACAGAATCTCACTGCACATGTTCACTTTGTGTACAAATTTTATGTAGGTATGAAATTGGCGTTTTGTGTAGTTTGTTCCAAGTTCTGTATAACTGATCACTTTTCTGTTAAGAGGTGATTTCAAAGGTCAGTGGAATTGGGGATAGTTGTCTTCCTCCAATTCAACAAATGAGAAGGGAGTAGAGGACACTGACTAATGCACATGCACAAAGCAACAGGAGAAAAGCAGTAGGATTCCAGTATTTAAATGTGCCAGAATTTACTGGCAATGTATGAAGTAGGGGAAGAGGCACAAGTCAATACAGTTTTCTGCTATTGTGTATTTCAACCTTCATAAAGTTAGGCAACCACTGCATACCAGTCCTTAAAGCAATCATCTGTCTTGTGCAAAGGGGTCTCATTGTGGCATAACAAAGTTGGTTCCTGAGCTTTCACAAGCTATCTTCTGCTTTTTCTGCATCTTTGGAATGCAGTGTACACAAGATCATTACAGCAGTAATTGAGACATTTTCCTGACCCTGGGTTCAGACATTACAGTGGGGTCTCTAATTTTATCTGATGAGTTTTTCATTCTCCTCTTAGTATATTGGTCCCAACAGGGATTGATAGCTCTCTGTTTGCTGTCACTCAGTATTACTAAGTCTTTCTTCCTTCCCCAGTAGTTAGAAATGCAGCTCTTTCTTCTTTATTCTGGCTTGTTTTCTGCATGTCTCAATGCAATTTCACTTTCCTATAAAATTTGCAGATTACCTTGAAACAACGCTTCATAATAAGAACTGACAATGGGAATGAAACTGCTAAAGAGCTCTGCATCTCAGAGAGGAACTGTCCACTTCATCCCTTTCCTTTTCCACTATGCTAAAAGGCTGATTTACAGCTTGTTATATTAATCATCAGTCCTTTTAGTGTCTTCATCATGTCTTGGGGTACTGGTTCCCACTTCTGTAAAGCTTTGAGCCCAGAACTGAGGAGAAAGCAGCTTGGTGGCTGGTCTGACACAGGCATAAGCTGAGCTACACAAGCAAAGTAGTTTTCTCAGGATCTATGGAAAGAACTTCTCCAGGAACTTGGAGCCCTCTCAAACCTCACTGCTTTTGTTCCAAGCACAACAGCCACTTCTGAACCACACTTTCTTTAACCAAAAAGCAAAACCAATCTCCACAGAAGGAAACATTTTGAGTATTAGTAGAAAAGTCAGGGGAGAGTACAAACTGTGACACAGGATAATTTTATTGCCTTATGCAGTACATGTCACTTTGCTTGCTTTTCCATCTGCTAAGTCTCTGACCGCTGCTGGCATTGCAGCAACCCAGACCTCCTGGTTATTTCAGGTCACTAGCAGGTATTGGTGCATCCTTCTCAGACCAGCTCAAGTGATTGAATCTATGATGAGAAGCTAACAAGCTCAATTTGTCAATTAGTATTGAAATGTTGTGCCCAAGTGCAAGGGCCTGTATGCTGTCCAGCACTTGGGGGAAGAGCAGCTTGAATTCTTGTTCTGGTGCCATTTTTCTTTGTCCATAACTGGTTCCTTTTATATTGCTTGGATTATTTTTTTATATTTTTTTTGATCTTTATTAACCATTATTACAGATGGTTGGTTAGTTTTATTGATTTCTAATACTCACATACTTAGAAGCTCTGAGGGGAAAGCTTATGTTTTATATGTTTTTAAATTAGTATTTGGGTGCTTCTTGGTCTGCATGTCTTCATTTTCATACTCTCATGTAGGCCTTTATTAGTGGGGTTTGGACTCTTTTAATCTTTTAAAGTATGAATATACTATGAATGTGCTGGTAGTTACTGACCTAATTGTTTTTCAGTCATATTCCCAAACTCCCCATTAAGTCAACTGTGTGACATCAGAGGCTGAAAGGTTATGTGGCAAAATGTGGCTTACAGCTGGTGCAGTATATAGCTGATGCTAAAAAATCTGTATTCTCTATCTGGAACAGAGTTGGTGTGAAGGAAGGAAACCCTGACTTTCCCATATTGTGTTGCCTAGTGAGGTCTTCCTACACTGCTCTGCTTTAGCCTTTCTCATCTAAGTGAGTTCTGAAGCCCACCAAGCACCTTTGTTCAAGTTGCAGTGCTCTTGCTTCTGTCTTTGACCAGTGTAAAGGAGATGTACTACTTTGTGTCTCCAGTTTTTAAACAAATGGCTTGTTCCAGCTGTCATGGAGAAGCAGCAGCCAGCTACTGTGCTCTTGTGTCTTGTTTGTTTTTAAAGTAGCACTGCTTTGCTCTTGAATCTTATTTAATTGCTTTCCTGCTGGAAAGAAACTAAAGGGCTGCCTTTGCCAATTAACTAGGACAAAATACTTTATTGGTAGACAATGTAGGTTAACCAAGGATTTCAGAAAAGTGTTGTGGGATAGCTTTGATGGTTAAACAGCTATTCTTTGTTGGTGGGTTCTTGTAATTAAATATGGAATAGGGATTCAAAGATGTTCTAGGTTCAGTTCCTTTCTTCTGGGATTTTTTTCCTGTGTAATTTTAATACTGACAAATCATTTAATCCTAAAAGAACATAGAGCTCTTAACTCCTAGTCAAGCACTTATTATCCTTTGATCAAAAAAACCCCAAAACCCAACAAGGCCTGGAGAATGACTTCAGACCTGTAACACAGCTTACTCATGTAGTGGACTATATTTAGGAACATTAATAGCCATATTTGAAATGAAATTGCTATTATTGACCTCCCAGATTGCTAGGTACAATAAAAACAACCAACAAAGAGCAATCAGATTGAGTTTGTTACTAGGAATATCTAAAAACAAACAAAATAAAAGCTAATTTTAAACAGTGGGTTGTAATCCATGCTCTTTGGTTTAGAAACCTTGCAGCAATTGCTTTCCAAATGTCTATTTTAAACTGGTATGTCAGACCTTTGTGGTTGCTTTTTCACAGTGTCCTCAACATAAAACATTGTGGTGACCATTAAAGTAAGTAGGAAAAAGTAACAATGACGGAACTTTAAAAAAAAATATTTTTTTAGTACAGTGGATTCCCTTTAAATATAGGGAGATGTTTCAAGAGGTGGGTGGTGTGTGTGTGTGTACCATGTTACTTGTCTGGGACCATAATGAACGACTTCATCTGTGATCTTCCCAGAAGCTGGAAAAGAGCGCAGGCTTCTGCAGTTTATATCTTGTTTGGTTTGGGAAAGTATGAGTTGAACTTGGCAAGTTTCCTACTATCTAAAATGTTCAACACTTGACCTCTGGGAAGTGTAGAGTATCTTTGCCTACCATTTTTAATTTGGACATTTTAATCATAATTTTTTTCAAGTAAAAGTTTTTTTTTTCTTATTTACCATTGTTGTAATGTTAACAGATTGACTTGATTGTTTCTGCTTTTTTAGGCTGCATACAAAAGGGCGGAAGCTACAGGAGTCAGAACTGCTTGTACAAAGTGTTTCAGGAGTCTGGATAAAATGGTTGCCCACTAAATTCAGCTACTCAGCTGTTTTTTGAGGCAGAGAATTTAGTACCAAGGCTATTATCATTAGTTGATTTGTCTTATAACTTCTTTGTATCAGTGTTAACTTCTGTAACCTCTGGTCCACTGCAGTGTATACTATGCGAACATAAAAATTAAAACCTCTTTCCCTTAGAGGAATTTACACTTGATTTATTTTAAAAGACTGGTTGGGACTGTGCAGAGCACCCATATGAATATCTGTCAAGCTCCTGAATAGATTTTTTTCAGACATAACTGATGTCCAAGGCAAAAGGCTTGACACAGATACTTTACGTAGGGAGAAGTATGTCTTCAAAGAACTGTTAGTCTTTTCCTGGATCTTGTTTTTGTGGGACAAACTTTAGTCACCTTTTGGGTAATGGACTGGTTACTTGGACCTGTGGAAGGAGCTTATTTTATGAAGTGGCATTTTTGTGTATGTCAGTGCTTTAAAATGTAAGGATCACTGCTTTATTTTGTTCCGTTCTTTATAAAATAAAACTACTTAATTCTGATACTGTTAGCTTCCTTTAAAAACCATAAAGACTCACTGAGAAAAGCTTTTATTGGACTGTTCTGTTTTTAATACTTTTCTTTATAAACCCCTAGAATGAAGACCACAAGTTTAAGATGCCCCAAAAATGTTTTTTTTTGCCTTGCCAGAATAAGTCTATGCAAATTTCCCTTGCTTTGTGCAGCAAGCCAGATCTCTCTGCTGGGAAACTGAAGAGAAAGTAGGTGTTTCTATCCCTGTGTCCAGTGTGCTCTCTGCTAGTAAACAGGTCAGCACTGTGACCCACAAGATGCTCAGCAAGGGATGTTTTACCATCTTCCCTGCCCCCATTCACAAGCATGTAGGAGTTACAAATTGAGCAGGATGCAGATGGTGTGTACAGAGACAGAAATCGAAAGTGCTCTGATGAATGTGCAGCATGGGGTATATCCAAAACACCAGGAGCTGTTTTAGTCCTGTTGCAATGTCTGTGTTAATTTGGGAAAGGAGTCAACATGGTCTAGGAGTGCTAAGAGACAATGCAAAACGTTAGTAGGCAATTCTGTTTTCAGTAAGCTGTCACTTTCACTGCATACCAAATCTATAGCAAATCTAAGTACTCTTATCACACTGGGTGTTTACTTGTTGCTTCATTGGTACCTGAGGTGTTCCCTCTTTTACAGGATGAATTATATGGGTATGTGGGTGTAATGGACTGACTTAAATACCTTCAGATTTCTCTTTATAACAATACAGTGGAATGTAAAGCAACATGCGTTTTTGTTTATATTTTTCTTGGAATTCAAATCAATTTTGCTGGTATGTTAGAAAAACTTTTTTTTTTTGATAGCTTATGCTATACTGAGTTGGTATATTCCTTTAATAATTTTTGACCTCTCTTCTGTTTGGGTAACTCAAAAGCCAGGTCTCTTCCATAATAATAAAAGGTTAGAAGTCTAAAAGGTTATAATCATAGAATCACAGAATGGGCAGTGTTGGAAGGGACCTTCAGGACAGGTCATTTGGTCCAACCTCCCTGCTCAGGGAGGGTCATCCTAGAGCACACTGCACAGGATTCAGTCTAGATGGTTCTTGCACGTCTCCAGTGTGGAAGATTCCGCAAGCGCTCTTCCTGTGTGCAGTCACCTGCACAGTAAAAAAGTTCCTCCTCATTCAGGTGGAACTTCTTGTGCATTAGTTTCTGCGTGTTGCCTCTTGTCCATACTAAATGCATTAATTGGCCGGGAAAGTAATTTGCCACTGTGTAACTGCCAGTAGTTTGTTCTTAAGATTTTCTTATAAATGAGGGAAGAAAAAATATAGTTCAAGCATCCAAAAGCATCTTAATTTACTACAGTTAATCAGTGAGTAAAAGGAGAGAACTAAATGGAAACTAGAGGTAATAAACTAAAGACCAACACATTGATTTCTGAACTGTTCAAGCATACAAAGTGGTACAGAGAAAATCCCAATAGCGTTCTTCTGTGTGTGTTCCCAAAATCAAAGGTCTGTAACTGACTGTACTTACTACCTAGACAAGGGGAACCCTGGTGGGTGTGTTTTCACTGTGGTGACCCTGTGCTCTTTCACTTCTTCCCCATTATGCTTTCAGCTGTCTCTACATCGCCTTAGTGCTTCAGCCTTTGGTTTTTGGTATCTCTGCTGTGCGGTTGCGGAGGCGTTAGGTGCGGTCTCTGCCTCGTGCAGATGGGGTGCTAGCGTGCTGCTCCTTTCTGCAGTAAACAAGTGTTATAGATGTATGTTGTGCTGCTAATGTGGTTAAATGTGGGGAGGGAGATAAAAACAACGAAGCAGGAAGCATTACTGTGCAACAGTAATACTGCTTTGAGGGATTAGAACTGGTGTTGATGGCTGGCGTTGAGGCTAATACATTATACCTCTAATTACTGTAAATGCTGCTTCTCTGCAGAGGGAGGAGTGAAGGAAGGCATACTCAGGCAACTAATGCACTACTCATCCTTCCATCCACTGCTTAGCCTATGTGGTGTGGTAGGTAGCAGCTGATTTGTATGTCTGAGGTATGACTAAGCTGTGTGAGTTGCTCAGTTATGCAGTAAGTTTGAGGCAGAAGAGGTTATCAGTAGTTTCTTATCATTCAGGTGATGTTCTAATCATCAGATTGCAGCACCAGAAAAATTTGCAGTCTTAGTGGTTCACACTGACAACAAAACTTTATCTTGATTGTGTTTATTGAAAGTCTTGCAAGGTGTGTGCTAAATAATTTGACTGCGCCATCACATTCTAAGAAGAGACAAAGAAACTAGACCTCATTAAGCATCTGCCCCTAATCAAAGCATTAATGTAATAAGAATCTGTTTTTTAAGTTTCCTTGTCCATGTGAATGACGCATCTTTTCACAGGCATGTGCTGGCTGTCACACTGGGACATGGAGAAATGAAACATGTAATTTCGGATGTGGGAAAGGAAACTTGGAAACAAACACCACTTTATTCACCAAGCTAGCATGGCTGAGATACTCACATAGAAATATAATTAAATTTTGTAACATTTTGCTTAAAAAGACAGTTTTGATTTCCTTTTGACTGGTGATCCAAGTGTCTCAGTCAGAACTAGGGCTCCACTCCCCTTGCTCATATTTGCAGTTTCTCAGTAACTTTGCATGGCTTCAAATGTGGTTTCTAGCTCTAAACTTCCAAGGCTTTTTTCTGTCCCCCCAACAAAGAGAACTCTCACAGAGCTCAAGCTTGGTGTTATTTGGGCTTTGTGTAAACATAGCTCTTACTTTTCTGAGAGAGTTAACTGTGGAGAAGGAAAAAGCTCACGGTATGTTAAAGTTTCAAACTGTTCCTTACTGATTTATTGCTATTGTGGAGACAGCCCAGAGTGTACTAATTCATCAGCCCTTGTAAGCAGAGAGGAGGGAAAGAATAGGAGGAAACAAGGAAAGGGGTGGAGGGGAAAAGAGTTGGGGAAGAGAAAATAAAAACACAGGAAAATGTAAGGGTTGGGAGGAAAAAGATGAAAAGCAGTTGTTTTTGACTGGGTGGCTTAGGAATTTCTGGAAAATAATAAAATAAAATGTTGCCCTGGAGAGCAGTGGAATTGTCTCTGCCCTTATTACTGTGGACTTCATAAGCTGGAACTTTATTCAGTCATGAGTGTCTTCTGACAGATAGTGTTCAGGGGTTTTTGCAGTTAATTTGCATGCTTAGGTTAAAACTTCACAGTCTCTCTTAGGTTGGCTTCATCTTGCCATACTTTCAAACCTCTTCTGGATGCAGCTGGTCTTCCTGTCTCTAAAATACTCAGAGTTTAAACATGTTGACTGTGAATGATTTCACAGAAGGACTGTGACCTTCCACACTTTTTTATGGGCTTACTGCTTGCCACAATAATACATAGATGGTACCTTGGTATTGGTCCTGACATTCAAAAGCAAGTGGTTCACTGCAGTAAAGTTTATGGGAATTTTTAGTGAGGATCTGGTAGGTTTATGACTCTTAAAAGCAAGCAAGATGGGCAGGCTTGTTCTCTGCAGACCAAAATGTATTTATTGCACTCATGGTGGTTTCAGACCCAGTTAATACACCAGTGGGACAGTGTCCAGGCTTTCCCCCCTGTATGATGCGGGGTTGGAGTTTTCCCATTCGTCATGGATAAGGATGCTTTTAAAATCCATATCCTCTTGACCTAGCTGTTTCAAATTATCATAAGGCCTTGTGTGTCTGGCTGCTGAGAGCCCTCTAAGGTGTGCTGAGGGCCTGGAACTCCAGTGCTGGGAAATGGGATGGTGCGAGGACTTCTCAGCTTTTGCCACAGGTGCTCTGCTGCTCTAACACTTTTATAATCTCTTGGATAGCAAACATTGACTAGACATGAATTCTAGGCAATGTTCCTTAGTATTTCCACAATTGTCCTTTTATTCATGCCATATTTTGGGGATAGTGAATGTTTGGGGCATAATGCAGTGGAATTCCACTTCAATTGTTATTTTGCTCTGCACAACAAAATACACTGCCTCTGAGAAGAGCCAGGAAGGTGATCTATTTCTCCTATTTTCTCTTCATTTCTCCCTGTCTTTCCTATGTTCTTTAGTGTATTCCTTCTTACTGCCTGTTTTCTCTTTATTAAATTTCTTTTCCTCTCTGCACCCTTGAGTCTTCCAGTTCTTTGTCTTCTGCCTGGCCATTTGCCTTTCCCATCTGCAGTTTTTCAGATGGAGTGATTTTTTTCTTTTTTTTTTTCCTATGAAATGTTTTCTCCCTTGCCTACAGGGTCTGAATAACAGCCTCACCCAGTTTATTTCAGGTTGCTGCTGTTTGGCAGTGCTTCAAGAAGCCACAGTGGCACCAGAGCTGGTGACAAACACAGGAAAATGCAAGGTCAGGAAGTCTTTGGCTCTGTCACATTATTCAGCGGCTGTATTTTTTGGAATATGTGCAAGCATCCAGCCATCTGAGAGACTTCTGCATGGGCAGACAATGAGCTTATGGCATGTCTATGTGTAATATTATTTTCAAGTTGGAGTTTTAAAAATCTGTTGTTTTCAGTCCTTGTCTCCATAATATCTTTTTGTCTCTACTCATCCATGAATTTTATAGGCAGTATTCCCACATGCATCCACAGATCTAGAAACTGACTGTTACTTTTCTAATACTTAACACCTTTCATGATCAGTAATCAAGCTGCATTGTCTAAGGCTGGGGATTTCTTGCCTTGAATGATGCTCTAATTTTTCTGGAAAAGAAATGAGAGAATTTTTTAGCCAGTATTTAGCAAAGAAGTTGTTTTCTTTTAACATCCCCTAACAGTGACTTGTCCCCGAAGCAGTACTGTAGGTCTGTTTTGCCTTGTACTCCTAATGTTACCATTCAGATACCTTTCATTAGTGAAAAACCAAATGTTTTCTCTTTTTTTCCTCAGCGTTGGAGTGTTTCAATGTACATATATATGTTTTTATATTATATATGTGCATATGCTATTTATATTTAAGATACCGGATTTTATCAGTCAGGGAGGTAAAGCAAAGAAACATAGTGGCTGTTCTTGAGTGGACTGAAGTCCCTGGAGTAATTGTTTCAACTCTGGTTAAGAGCCTGTTTCCCCATGCTATGTTGTCGAGGACACTGAAGTAGTTGACAGTGTTCTAAGTCTATATGTGGTCTTTTATCCCTTCTGGGCTTGGGCCCTGGAATAAGTTGAAGATAAAAAGCTGGTGAGTTTGGAGTTGATGGTTAACCTGTGTAAGGACTTAAAAGGCTGGGTCTGAAGAGTTCACAGCAGATGATATGTTGACGTGACTTTCTGCAATATTCTTCACAGTCTGAATTTTCTTGCATGTTGAAATGAGTTATGCCTGAAAACAGCAGCCTGTTATACAAGACAGAAAATGGCTTAATTGGTTCAGGTTGTCTGGAATTCAAAGGATGATGCTTACCTAATGGACTTGATTGCATTTGGTTGTAGATCAGATTTATGAAGTGAGCCTTAGGGAGTTAGGTAGGCATGACAGGATTTAAGAACCTAAGAAGGCAGGCATCAAAACTAGTCATCTCTGAACATCCATCTCAGACATCTCTGGTCATGTCTGAACACCCATGTAAATCCAAATTTTTGTGTTAGTTTGCCTGACATCTATTGGAGAGAATGATTCTGCTTTGCTTCTCAAGCAGTTCTGTGAGGATGAAGAATTGGAGACAGTTAATTCAGATGCCAGTAACTAACTGTGATTAAGTGAGAGATATTAAGTTTGCCTGCCAACTTGTGTTATCACAAGTCCATCTAATGAGCGGATTTATTAGTCAATTTGTTCTATAAAGTGATTTTTAAATGACCCTATCTGTGGTATAGTTGCATAATAAAAACTGGGGATACCAACAAAAAACAGTTGCTAAGTGGTTAATTACATCATGTAGGCTTCTTTCACATAATTCTGAGGATCTTTGTAAAAGCCTAGGAACAAAGAAAAGTGGCATCAAGTTCAAACTGACAGAGGGATAACAAAGCAAGCTGCAGGACTGTTGCTGAACACCCTTAGCTACCAACCTTCATCATGCAAACATGTCCCCTCTGCCTTGAGGGTATGGTAGATAGTGTTGAACTGTTTGCTATGAGCCACAGCTGTGGCTGTATAGGAATGCTCAGAATTGTTTAGGTCAGAGTCAAAAATGTTCGCTTAATAGATGTGGCAGGCAGTGCCAGTTCCATGTGGCACTGTAGCAGCCTTGCTGCAGATGACTCCACTTCAGAAATGTGTGTTTTTTTCCACATAAGTAAAAAACATGGAGAGTTTTTAATAGATTTTTATTTTTATATATTTATAAAAATCATATAAATATATAGTATATAAATATACTTTATAAATACATACAATTGTACTGACAGATGTTTGACATCATGTAGGAGGAAATGTAGTCTGAATTATAGATATAAGTGTATATATGTACACAATACTAAAATTGTATATAGCAGATGTGTTTGATTTCATCTAGTAGCCTGTATTATTTTAACTAGAGTTGTTTTGAAAAAGAGGGATGAGAACAAATCCTGCTTAAATCCCTTCCTGTGACTTCTAAAAGAGCTGCTTTTCATTGTGTCAGTGAATTCAGATTAGGGTAACTCCTTAAGGCAGAGGCCTTGGGTGTACCTGATTAATTATCTGTCCGGTAGGAGAGGGGAGACTGAAGTCCTTAATTTAGAAATTAAGCCCATCCCTGGTCTAAAGCTGAAATTTAGATTCTGCCAAAATCACTATTTTGAGTCTTGCTTGGGTAAAGAGACCCACTTGTTAGTGTGCTGCATATGACTCTTACTCAACCCTATTTTCTAGTCACTCTTTTCTCACATCGGTGGTCATGGGTCTGAAGTGTTGGTGATGCAACTGCAGCTTGATTGCACAATGCTGTGAAATGCTTGACTAGCATGCAATAATGTCTTAGTTCAAAGGAGAACCAAGATATCTATGTTGGCCAATAAATAATCCTTGTTCTTGAAATTGGAGAACAGAACTTTAATTAGAAACAATACATGGAAAGGATAAGAGTTCTTAACCACAACAAATATATATATATATACAACAACAGTCCGCAACAAACCCCTCCACCCCCAAGTAACTAGACAAAATAGTCTGAAAGGTCCTCCTGGCTACTCCCCAAAAAGGGAAAATGCAACTATATCCACGGACAGCCGGTGGCGCTGTCGCGCCTGCCCGGCTGGGCTCTCTGACCTGTTGGTGTAGATGATGGCTGTGGTCTGGTTAGGAGTGATGGTTGCAGTCTGATCAAGAGTAGTGGCTTCCTCCTGTTGAGGTCCTGCTGCTCCTCTGGATCCGACGAGTTCCCTAAGGTCTTCTGGACCCCGTTTATGTACCCTCAGGGAGCACCCAGTCCCTCCCCCAGGGCGGGGACTCACACAATGGGTGATTAGCTCTATGAGTCATAGGGTGTTGTTGAACCGGTGATGGCCCATTAGCACCCACACCCCCTCAGGCCGGGTGTGGAGGTGCTAACAGCTTTCCTGGGCGGATACTGCAAATGGTCCATTGTTCTTGGGGAATGAATAGAGGGTGTAGAATACATAGCTTTAATCCCCCCCACACAGTGGTAACTGGTGTCTTCTGCTGAACTAGGACGAATAAGAAAAATCGTACTGTTATGATTTGTTGAATGGCTTGTATGGAAAAAAGTTGCATTAGTTCCTGCTTTCACAGAAGTTTTCACAGTATTTGTTTCACTGTTTTCTGCAACTTTGAGACCTAGAAAGAAGGAATTGTTCTATTCTTGGCTTACCAGAGATCAAGTCAGCCGTTTGCTCTCACTAGAAAATGTAGACTGTGTAGGTGGACCAAAACCAGGGATTACTGTTCAGAAATACAGCTTATGTTCACTTAATTCATTAACTGTTCTGCATAAATAATGAAAGATTCCATTTCTCTTCATACCTATTTCCTGGAATGCCAAAGTGTCGCATTTTAAATGTATTAACATGTAACTTCAATCACTTCTGTCTCTTTATGCAGTGGTTTCCTTTTAGTGTGGACTTGTATGCGATTACAGAATTGAACAGTTATTAATCAGGTTGTTGATTATTTATGACAAGACTTCTCTGAACAAACTCTTACTAAAGCTATTTCTTGTGCTTTCTGCTGCGTTCCGGAGGGGAGAAAGGACACGTCCAAGCCGATGTAGGGTGAAGACTAGAACTGATTTATTCATGGGAGCACGGGACAGGTATCGGTTTCAAGGAGAAGCTTGGAAAGTGGGAGGAGTCAGGGGCAGATCGCAGCAAGAAGGGGAAGGGTTTACAGGGAGTGAGTGGAATACAGACGGGGTGTGGCTAACTCCACATGATGACAATGGGATTAGCACATAAACCAGACAGTAAAAGATTAGGGAATACACAATCAATAGGAAACCGATAACTGTAACCACCACCAAAAACATACAGATACAGGGGAATAGCTATCTATCTAATACAATAAATCTCTATCTATACTACAAAACATATTTTAAAACATGAGCTTTTGAGGTAGTTTTCAGTTTCTGGTGTTGTTCACTTGCTGGTCAGTTTCGTCCACTCCAGGAAGGGGTCACTTTGGCTATTTTTACCGTCCCTCAGGCATGGTACCCCCCCAGCTTTCTACTTCCAGCTTGCTTTGGGGTGCTGTCCTAGAAAATTATATGCTGTATTACCATATTTCTTGCAAATTCAGTATTACCAGATATGGACCATGGTCGGCAAAAATGCAAAAATGAGTCTGACCTTGATTGCAGGAGAGTTTAGAGTTTGAACTGACAACCAGCTTCCCTTCTGGTTTTCTGTGCCTCTAAGTCTAATTTGGTGTTTGTTTTCAGTATTGGTCTTTAGACTGATTTTGGTAAGCAACACTAAATCTTCAGTGAACTAAATATTTAGTGGGCAAAAGTCAGTTCTGGATATATTGAACTGTAGTTCTATACCTTCACTAGCTGTATTTCTTGGGGCCTCATAGCAGATAGCCAAACCACAAGGCAAAACTTTCTGCTTGCTGTTTGTGTAACTGGTGACCTTGAGCACAATAACAAACCAAGGCTTTTTCAGCATCTCATTTCTCTAGAAGTCCTTTTAGTTACCTTGTCTTTTTTTCTTGCAATTACTCAGTGTTCTCCCTGAAACACTGCACATCACTAGAAAGCATGAGAATACAATCTGAAGCCATAAGTGGCCATATCTATGGAACAGTAGGAATCTTAATCTGTTTTTGACAGAAGGTGTTTGTTTCTCTGCTTTTCTCTTGTGGGTTTGTTGTTTGGTTTTGTGTTGGGCTTTTTTTTAAAAAAAAAGCTTTTTTAAGCATCATGATGTAAACACAGAAGCTTATTATTTAGTTGCAGCACTGTGCCAGATGATCATGAAACAAGATCTATTCTGTGCTTGGGAAAGCTTCATTCTCTGTTCCTTTAAAGGAATACACAGCAGAGATGATCTGCTGGGATGTGGAGGCTTTTTGTATATGTTTGGAAAACGTATGTGGCAAATTTCTTGATCCTGCCCCATAGTGAATGTAAGATTTCCTTATTAAAAGGTGTTTGGCAAGGTGGGGTGAGCAGGAATGGCTCTGCTGCCATTTGAGGGTGAATTCAGGTTTTGCTTGGTTATCACCATGGCTGAATTCAGCATGGATTACATGCCAACTGTATGGGGCAGCCAGTTTCTACTGGCACATTGGGAGCAGCTTGAAAGACATTTCAGTTCGATTCACTCTTGCTTTGCAAAAAGTGAACAGGAGAAGTATTTCCCAGTGAGATGTTACTGCAGTATAGTTGCGTTGTGAAAGAGGAGTTACCGCAAAGATACCAGTAAGCCTCTGCTGAATGTTCTAGGAGCAAGGGTAAGCCTTGGGGCTGAAAGGTTGATATTTTCCCCTCTTTTGTCACTTTTTGACATATTGAAAATATATTTAAATTTCTTTCCTTTTTTTTTCTGGATTGGGTCATACCATATTTTGCAGAGCTTTCAGTCTGAGTTGTCAGATTTTGCATCTTCACCATAAAACTTCCTAGTATTTTGGTCTGTCTGACATAGGCAAGTGCATCCTGAACTTCAAATCTATCCTTCTTCACTGTTAATTGCTAGCTTCATCTACTTGCCACCATAAGTATCAGATATACAATAAACTGGTCAGGTCAATCAAAGGACACTTCAACTATATAGCAGACAGTTCAGGTGTGTTTGGTCATTGCTTTTCATGAATCTGTCTGTAAATGTCAGATAAACCAAAGCTTGGAAGAAGAAAATGGAGTTTGCTGATAATTCAGGTTAAATGGAAAAGTAGTTGTGATTGACAAAAGAAGCAAAGTAAAGAAGCAGCCTAATAACCTTAAAAATCTTAGTTTCATTCATATCACTATGTCAGACTTGGATATTAAGGTCTCATAAAACATTGCACAGCACATATTGTATTTTTTGACGGGGAGCCATTATTCATGTGCTGTTCTGCAGGACTGTTCCATCTGTTTCTTTTGAAACAGTGTGGAGTTTGTGTGGGCTTTCAGAGAAAGTGATCCAGAGCAACCCTGGAAATGGGGTTAATTAATCTTTCTTTTTTCCCCTCCTCCCTGGTGGCTGCACTGAAAAAAAAGTATTTTGGCGTCCTCTATGTACCTTATAAAAAGTGTCTTCTAATGAGTTAGGCTGATTGGGGAGCTGACAAAATCTTTACTGTTTCAGAAATTTTAGAGACCTTGGTGGAGTCATGCCCACAATTAATTGAATATCAAAGACTTGGACTTCAAAGAAGTGTTTGTGGAGTCTGCATGTGATTTCTTCAGGGACAAAAAGCATGTTCTGCTTGAATATCTGCCTAAATCTAGTGTAGTAAGCATTAATTTTTTGTGATTCTGGAGGTCTTGGGAAGTTCAAAGTTATGACATACATAAGCAATTCCTGCAAGGGATAATGAAGGCAGTAAAAAAGAACAAATTCAAAACCAAAGAAACACTAAACATAGTTGGAGTAGCATAACTGCTGGTGTGGGGAAGGTAATGCCCCACGTAATTTTCAAAGGATGGAGGTGAGATAGTGTAAACCTCCCCGCAGCTTGGGATGTGAATTTTCTACACTTAGAAGGTCACTATCACAGTGACAAAACGTTATTAGTACATATGTTGTTAAGATTTGATATATTCCATAAGTTACTCCAGATGTTTGGGGGAGTGTGTAGGTTTGTTTCGTTTTTCTTCCTGTAAATCTTGTAAATTAGCTTTCCTCTTTGTGGGAATACATTTGTTTATGTGAGATTTTCTTTGTGGTTAGTCAGCTGACAAATCTCCATCTGGTCTCTGAAGCATAGGATAAAGCTGCTCTGCATGGTCCTATCCTATTGCTGTGTTTAGGGTGATATATAGGAATTATGGCCTCTTCTTATAGCTCACTTTATATTCATATTTGCCCCAGTTGGTTGTTGCTGCAAGAAAGTTGTGGTCTCAGCATATTGAAAGGGTTGGAAGAAAAATGCAGGCTAAAACTCAGTGTCCTCAAAATATTTATTGGTCTTTCTAAAATTAAGAGCAAACTGATTGATTTGTCATGCTCTTGGGAGCAAAAATATCTGGCTCTGTGAGTTGCAATATCATGCTAGAAAAGGGGCATAATAAATGCCTGGTTTATGAAACATCTTTTGAGTTTTTCTTGGGTAGCAGAGGTTAAGGAATGTCATAAGTAAAGTTTAATGTTGGTGAGAGAAAACTTGTAACTAGGGGTGAAAATGACAGGAATTAGAAATCAGATTTTTGCATGTGAAATGTCCTACAAAAACTTGTAACCTCGGAGTATTTCCTGCTTGTTCTCATATTTTCAGTGATACTACGTGTGGGGTCTTTTTCCTTCTGCTTTCTACATGCCAGTTCTGTCAGGCAGGGGATGTATAGCCTACTGCAAGTGCTGCACTTTCAAGTTAGCTATTGCTGTTTACAGTGAGGTCGTTGGACTAAGGCAAACCCAACAGGCAACAGCTGACAATTTGACTTCCAATGGCAGAAATATACAGAGTATTAATATAAGGAAGTAATGGCGAATCTTTGCTTTTTGTGCAGTTTTTTAGACTGCTCTGCAATGACTACGGCAAGATACAGGCCTACCTGGGACTTGGTACTTGACCCATTAGTGTCCTGCAAGCTCTGCCTTGGTGAATATCCCGTGGAGCANCAAATTCAAAACCAAAGAAACACTAAACATAGTTGGAGTAGCATAACTGCTGGTGTGGGGAAGGTAATGCCCCACGTAATTTTCAAAGGATGGAGGTGAGATAGTGTAAACCTCCCCGCAGCTTGGGATGTGAATTTTCTACACTTAGAAGGTCACTATCACAGTGACAAAACGTTATTAGTACATATGTTGTTAAGATTTGATATATTCCATAAGTTACTCCAGATGTTTGGGGGAGTGTGTAGGTTTGTTTCGTTTTTCTTCCTGTAAATCTTGTAAATTAGCTTTCCTCTTTGTGGGAATACATTTGTTTATGTGAGATTTTCTTTGTGGTTAGTCAGCTGACAAATCTCCATCTGGTCTCTGAAGCATAGGATAAAGCTGCTCTGCATGGTCCTATCCTATTGCTGTGTTTAGGGTGATATATAGGAATTATGGCCTCTTCTTATAGCTCACTTTATATTCATATTTGCCCCAGTTGGTTGTTGCTGCAAGAAAGTTGTGGTCTCAGCATATTGAAAGGGTTGGAAGAAAAATGCAGGCTAAAACTCAGTGTCCTCAAAATATTTATTGGTCTTTCTAAAATTAAGAGCAAACTGATTGATTTGTCATGCTCTTGGGAGCAAAAATATCTGGCTCTGTGAGTTGCAATATCATGCTAGAAAAGGGGCATAATAAATGCCTGGTTTATGAAACATCTTTTGAGTTTTTCTTGGGTAGCAGAGGTTAAGGAATGTCATAAGTAAAGTTTAATGTTGGTGAGAGAAAACTTGTAACTAGGGGTGAAAATGACAGGAATTAGAAATCAGATTTTTGCATGTGAAATGTCCTACAAAAACTTGTAACCTCGGAGTATTTCCTGCTTGTTCTCATATTTTCAGTGATACTACGTGTGGGGTCTTTTTCCTTCTGCTTTCTACATGCCAGTTCTGTCAGGCAGGGGATGTATAGCCTACTGCAAGTGCTGCACTTTCAAGTTAGCTATTGCTGTTTACAGTGAGGTTGTTGGACTAAGGCAAACCCAACAGGCAACAGCTGACAATTTGACTTCCAATGGCAGAAATATACAGAGTATTAATATAAGGAAGTAATGGCGAATCTTTGCTTTTTGTGCAGTTTTTTAGACTGCTCTGCAATGACTACGGCAAGATACAGGCCTACCTGGGACTTGGTACTTGACCCATTAGTGTCCTGCAAGCTCTGCCTTGGTGAATATCCCGTGGAGCAGATGACAACAATAGCACAATGCCAATGCATCTTCTGTACCCTGGTGAGTTTGTGTTCTATATTAGGGATAAAAAGAAAGAAAACATAGTTTAAATTAGAGAACTTCTGCTGTGTATTAATGTTGCAGTGGAAATAAATGTTGTGTACTTGACACAAATGCTAGCATGTAAACTCTTTTCCTGTTAAAGTTTTTTACTCAGCACTTGAATGTATTCTATAGTTAAACTCCTTAGTAAGATTATTCATGCTTTCCTTTTTATCTGTCAGTGGCTTGGATTTGGGAGTGGTTTTTTGATTGGTTGGATTTTTGTTGGGTGCTTAGGTGTTCTGGTTTTTTTGTTCTATTTGGTTTTTGGTCTTTTTTAATTTAGAAGAAAAGTCTTTCATTTGGAAGGGATTGTTCCACAATGGTCATCAGTCCAACTGCCTGATACTTCAGGGCTCATCAAACGTGAAAGCATGGTGTTAAAGGCATTGTCCAAATGCCTCTTAAACACTAACAGGCTTGGGGGTAGCAACCTCCTTTCTTTGAAGCCTGTTCCAGTGTTTGGTCACCCTCTCTGTAAAGAAATGCAGCCTGACCCTTCCCTGGTGCAGCTTTGAACCATTCCCACATGTCCTCTCACTGAATATTAGGAAGAAGATATCAGTACCTCCCACTCTACTTACCCTCCTCAGGAAGCTTTAAAGAGCAATGATGTCACCCCCTCAGCCCCCTTCTCTCCAAACTAGACAAGCCTAAGCTTCTCAGCTGCTTTTCACAGGACAAGCCTTCAGAGCTTTTATCAGCTTTGTTGTTCTCTGCATACATTCAAGGACCTTCACATCCTTCTTAAATGGTGGGGCCCAGAACTGCACACAGCACTCAAGGTGAGGCTGCACCAGTGCTGAATACAGGAGAATAATCACTCCTTTCGACCAGCTGGTGAAGCTGTTTAATGCACTTTGGAATCGGGTTTGCCCTCCTGGCTGCCACGGCTCACTGCAGACTCATATGGAGCCTGTTGTCACCTAGCACCACCCCCAGATCCCTTTCTGCAGGGCTGTTCTCCAGGCACTCCTCTCCTGATGTGTATTTGTGTCTGGTATTACTCCGTTTGGTGTTTCAACTTGTTAAATTTCATGCCACTAATCATAGCCCAATGCTCCAGTTTCTCTAGATCCCCCTGCAAGGCATTTTGTCCCTCAGGAGAATCAGCAGCACTTCCCAGTTTTGTATTATCATTAAACTTGCTAATGGTGCATTCAACTGCATACAGAGGATTGATAAACATATTGTACAGAACTGATGCTAGAATTGAGCTCTGAGGAACAGTGCTGGTGACTGGTTGCCAGACAGATGTAACCCCATTCACTGTCACTGCAACCCTTGGAGCCCAATTCTTCACCCAGAGCACCCATGTACTTGCTCATCTCACAGCCGAACAACTTTTGCAGAAGGATGCTGTGAAGGACAGTATCAAAAGCGTATCAAAAGCCTTACTAAATTCTAGAAAAAATATGTCCACTGCCTTTCTTTCATTTCCTTGACAGCTGACCTTGTCATAGAAGGTTATCAAATGAGTTCACCAAACTTGCTCTTTGTGAACCTGTGCTGACTGTACCTGATGATTGCATTATTCTTTAAATGCCCTTCAGTAGTACCCAATATAGCCACACACTTTTAACTAGAGATGTGATTAATGTATTATAGATTTTAATTTCACTGTATCATAATTATGGGCACATAACAGTTTTCCTTTACTATATTGTACAAATGTTTACCTGGAATAAAAACCATCTTGTCGGTTAAGTACTAAACACTGTCAAATATAAGTGTAGCATGTGACAAAGATCACCATCACAGTTAATGGATATTGGTAGTTTATGAATGAAGAAAAAGAAAATTAATACTATTTTTTCATCTGTAATAACGATTTGTAATTAAAAGTTTAGATCCTTAAGGTTTGCAATGGTTGCAGGTACACCAAAAACTTCGTAACAATGGTTCAGCAGAGGAAAAGTGGGAGTATTATCTGTAAGAATATAACTTTTGGGATATGTGATGGTCAGACTTTAATTTCACAAGAGTTTGGTGTTACAGATTCAGACATGGGATTGAGGTTTGTTTAATTCTTTTTTTGTTAAATTTGAAAGTTGTTTTCAAGGAAGTTTTTTTGCTGTGTCATTTTTAATGTTCAAGATCAAGAATTTTAGTTATTTTCATAATACAAAATATGATACTATCTTTTAATAATAGATTCTTTTTTCTCATGCAAAAAAGAACAGCCAACAGAACAGACAGTTCCACTTTAAAAGGAGTGCTTGTTCAAGCATGCAGAAGTATATAAAATAATAGACTTCATGAAAACTGTTCTGCTCTGTTCTGATACTTACAGCTGAGTGTTCTGTTTCTCCCTGTTTCTTTGGTGTGGAAAATGCTTGAATTTCAGTTTTCAGTAATATTTCATTGGTAGCAGAAACATATTTACCAGATGTTTTCATCTTCACTTTTCATCTGCACCTGGTTCCTTCTGATGTTTGCTGCTGTCACTGATCTGCTTCTTGTTGAATACAGTTACTGACTCTTACTGCTCATTTGAAAGATGTAACCAGTTACAGATGTTAAATATGTAACCTTTACTGGTAGCTTGCTTTTAGCATCTGACGTAAGTAACCTGGCTTTGGTGACATACGATTTTTGCTTTGAAACCTGTTCAGGTGGAATCATCAGCCCACTTCAACTGCTTTTGACTGTCATCAATAGTTCATTCAGCTTTGTCCTGTTTAAGGGAATTGGTGTAGTTTTTCTGCCTCTTGTTTACAACTTACATAAATGTTACTACACTGATACTTGTGTGCCCTGAAAAAATTATTTATGCTAAAGTGCTGCTGTAAATTAGTAGGAAATACTATCCTTGCTTTCAGTGGTGATGGTGAGGGAAGAATTAAGGATCAATCCAAATAAATGTAAGAGGCAATAGCTGTAAACCTGTTACAGCCCTGACTTTCATCTGAAATCCAAGGCTTTCATCTCTACCTTTGGGGACAGCCTGCAGATTAATAAATTACTGAAGAAAATACTGAATCAGGCAAGATTGTTTAGCCTGTTACCAGTTAAGGAAAAGTGTGACAACTGTACACAGATTCCTCCACTGCTGTTCCTCCAGTGATGGTTTTCAGAAACACCAAGGACATTGCAGTCCTCAGTATGAGCTGTGCCTTGAAAATGGGCAAACTGAAGCTGTTTAAAATCAACAGGAAAGACCCAAATCTTTTGATTCAAGATTTTGCATGGAGTCTTATGTACAGTAGATCCAGTACGTCTGTTTTGTTCTTGATTGATCAATGTATTGTTCTGGCTTCTTGCGTTTTTGTAAATGAACAGAGATAACTGGTGTCCTCTCTGGGGATATGAGCAAAAAAGAAACAGGTATGTTTGTTACAAGTGTGAGAACTGCTTCTGCTGCAGTTTTTGCCACTAGCTCTAGCCCTTCTGTCTAAATCACTGCAAGCTGGGGCAGCACCAGTACATATTACAAAGAGGTCTTTGAAGTGCAATGCTACTGGTATGTAGGCAGAGTTTGGATCAATGTACAAGGTCTCTCAATTCTATAATATTTCTGTCTGCAAGTCTTGACTCTTGATAATCACAGAAGTGCTGTAGTAAATATCTTATAAAGGATTGTCTCTTCCTGACACACAGTAGCACAACTTTGCTATTCAGAAAAATAGAATGGGGACACTGTTTCCTTTTGCCTTCTGGCAGAGCTGTGCATGGGTTGAATAGGGCAGACTGCCGCTCCTCTGCTGATAAGGCATAGGCACTACAATTTCCCATAGTATTACTTTGGCAGTGTGGCTATTAGTACAAAACTCCTTTACGGTTTTTATCATTGAGATCGTTAATGCACACACAGTGCTGTGAGCTCTCAAGTTTTGTCTATCTCATCCTTTAGGAATGTTGCAAGAGTGTACTTGCTCTGGTACCTTAAGCAAATGTGTTGTTGGATTGCTCAAGGTACCAGGGGAACAAAAATCTAGAGAGTAGAAAGAAAAACAATGTGTTTGCTGGTGGCTTTTTGTTTGTTTTTCTGAGTATTATCAAGGGGCAAACTAGTATCTCTCTTCTGGAATCATGTCAACAATAGGACCAATCTTAAGTGTGCTCATCTAATTCTGGACTGAAATGCATTTTATTACTACTTCTCTCATTCACCTTTTCCTATAGTGCATAGCTAGTTACCTTAAGTTTTAAGATAGTTACATAACAGTTGCTTGCCCCGGCAGAAGCAATTATTTTGCATGTATTCTTCTGAAAGCTTTCTTTGTGACATTCATAGGAGGAAAAAAGAGTTGTAAAGCCTAGAATACCACTTTTTTCTTTAATTTTTGTTTTATTTGTTACTTCACTGAGTTTTTTCACTTGTTACTTAGCCTTTGCTTTTTTGAGGGGGTAATAGGAGATGAGGCAGCAATTTTAGTCCAATTCTTGCATGAAATTCTGATTATTTTGTAATCTTTGATGAAATTCTCGTGTCTTAATGGACAGGATGTTGCCTTGATATGTTACCAATTGTGTATGTGTTAAAGCTACAACAGGTTTTTGTTCCAGTTGATATTCTTGCATGGAAGTAAAGCAGTTGCTTAAATGTGTTCTGATTCATGGTTTACGTTTACATTTGTGTGCATAAATACTATATAATTTGTATATATAGAAACATACACATACATGTGTTGCAGGTACAGTGATGCCACTCTTACTCAAGACAGGCTATGCTCCTTTTGACCTCTCATTAGATTGTTCAGTTCCCTTTGGGATGTTACCCAGTGCTGATTATTCTGGTACTGGAGGATTTATTGCTTCCTTTTATCAAATTTAAAAAAGTCCAGTAGGCAATACAGGCAAGAAAATGTCTAGAGGAAATATGAAGCCTGACAGAAAACTTGTCTTTGATGCAAAAGTTTTTCTTTACTCATCTACCATCCACCTTGTTACTGGTGGAAGGAGAAAGAGCTGTTCAGATGTGTGATAGAGGGCCTACCTTCTGCTGCTTTTCTGTCCTTTCTTGTTGGCCAGATGTGCACATGTGGATCAGCTTTGTGGTGTGTGAAACTAACACTGCTTAGTAGATATGCATATGCCTCTTCCTTAAGCCCTTGAGGCAGCTGGTTAATCTTACCTGGACCTTTAGGTGTCCCTCAGAGTTTGGCATATTCAGTCTCAAGTAGCATGGTGGCAGGATAGTGACAAACTCCTGCTATCACTAGCTCTTTTTAAACAGGATTACTGAATTTGCCTAATGATGACTGTTCATGCATATGTGCTTAATTCTAATCTTGCCCCTATTTGAGCTTCCTCATAGGCTGAAGATCAGTAAGGCAAATATTATCCTGCATGTAATTGGCATCAGGCATATTTTTTGGTTTTACTTTTTTTTTCTTGTTGTCATGCTTGACTAGAAGTGCACAGAACTTCTCTGAGTTGAATGACAGGAGAAGTCGTGAGGCACTTAGTATTATCCCTCATTGCAAATGAGGCAGAGGCTGAATCAGCTTCTCCTTCCCCCAGGGCAAGGCAGATGAGCAGTGTGGATGAGAACAGGTGGGCTTGGCTGCCTTCTGCATCCTACATGGTTTGTCTCTGCTTGCCAAGGGAAACCTACCTCAGCAGGGCAGCACCATCCTGAGGCCAGGCTGTTCTCCTTTACCAGAAGAGGTGGCCCACTTGCTTGGAAACAGGAGGGAGGAGGAAACCTAATGGCTTGTGAGGTTTTACAGAGTTCTGGGTCCTTCTTGGTAGCTGTAATGTTTGCCGGTTTCCTCTTAGCTGCTGGCAAAGCTTACAGCTTGCTGCTTGTGTGCACTTACTGGAGCCTTAGCAGAGAACTGATACTAATCTTGACACGTGATGTGTCAGTAGAGGCTTCATGGTTAGAGGTCACTATGTGTTTGCATAGCAGTTCACATAGCTGGCTGGGTTCTGACTTGTCTTTTAGGTGCTCTGATGACAATTTCCTGCTTAAATAAATTCAACCTGTTTACAGAGTAATGAATGTGCAGTTGGGAACCACAGAACTCTGAGTGAAAACTAAACTTGATCCACAGCTTTCAGCTCTCCTCTCCTGTATGATGTTACTAAATGAGATTAACGTTATCTGTCCTTCATCAAGGTGTTGGGAAAACTAGTTCACTTTTGTTTGCATAGTGTTTTGCATGTGAAAAGGGAAGGTTCACTTTATTTGCTGCAGGTGTGTTGTCCTTCCACTAGGAATATTAAATATGGTCAGAAATGGAATAAACTTTTCTCAAACATATAGGGTAAGACTAAATTTTTTTGTTGTTTTTGTCTCCTGAATATTTAAGTTTCATCCCACATATGTTGGCATTTGAAAACAAATATACTTTTGTAAAGTTTACTCTGTGTGTTTTTATGAATTGCTGCCCTGAATATGTGACGATAAACAGCTTATGCAAGTAAATGGAGGTGTAAAAATCCAACATGAAAAAACTTTACATATACATCCACTTGATATTCCAAGATGAAAATATGCTCAAATCACAAGATATTATCCTTGTCTCGTTTAGCGATTTTCTGCTATCTACTGATGATTGATTTCTCTAAAGAAAAATTGTTCCTTTTATTTTACTCTACACAGTCATAAATGTGTATTTAAAAAAACAACCCCACCACTTCAAAGCATCTGTAAGCCTGGGTTGCCTTCCCTTTGTCTTTTAAGATATTCAGCTGGGAAAAGGCACTTGTTTGGTCCTACTTGTGATTTCTTCAGCTACTGATTGCTGTCTCAAAAGATATTTGCCATATCCTAATTTCTCAAGCTGAAGTGGTCATGGGGGCTCCTTTATCTGCATTCTTGAAATAAACATTTCTTCTTGCCTTCTCTCATCATTTGTTGACTGATGGCCCGATGCTGCTGCTTCCCTGTACTCAAACTGGCACAGTTAGTCTCATGAAGAGTGTTTGGAGGCTGGATTCAGTCAGAGGGATGAGGCACCTCATCCCTAATATTAATATCTTGTCTGAGAGTTACTGTTTCCATCCATTAAGAAGTGTGTACCAGGGACTGCTGTGATATTTGGCTCTCAGAAAGCCTTTGTACAGAGGTAGAACCAAAGCAACAAAATCTGCTCTTCCATCCAGAGAATGAATCAACATCCATGATTGCACTAAACACACTGGCATGTGCAATGGCTGAGTTCCTGCTCCTGCCAGGGTTCTGATCAGTTCCCATCCTGGGATTCCACCACCTGAGGGGAGTAAAAGGACATTTGAATAAGAACAGTTTTTACATCTCAGGAAAGGATGCTCGGGTGGTTTGTCCTTAGACATGGAAGCACATGAGTTGTGTTATCTTTCCCAGCCATTATCCTATTTGGCTATCATCCACAGGAAAGATGGTGTGATTGCATTTAGACTGACAATGGAGTCTGCAACAGGATTACAGAACAGCTGGTGCAGTCTTTAAAAAGTGACAGCATGGTGGGAGAAAGAAGCATTTATAGTTTTGAATAGAAATGTATCTTGAGAAAGAGGGTAGGTATTGGGTGGGCTGAGGCCAGAAGCCTGTCAAACAGGTTTTTCAAATTGTTTGCCACTTTAGGGAAAACACTTATCAGCTGTGACATTATCTATCTGGTTCTGGCCAAGGTCTCTTGGTGTGTACGTTCTTGTTCACAGCATAAGGCACTAAACACTTCCTAGTTGCAGAGCTCTGGAGCACCTTGCAGGTACTTACTTACATGTCTGGGAGTCAAGGTTTTGGTATGCTTGTGTAGCAGAATTTTTGTCTATATAGCAAAACAAAGAATATAAAGAGTAGAAGTGAGACTGTTCTGTTACTGCTTTCTGATTTGTAGATTTGAAGTACTACGTGTCAAGATAAGTGGCTGTCTCTTCCTGTGATTTATTCTTAAGGATGATGAGAATCAGCTGCAAGGTTAATAAAAATTGGAATTTTAATAGCAAAGATTTCTTTGAAAGTAGAATATTGTCTCTGAGAAGATGTCTATAGAAGTGGAACTTAATTAAGTTCAAAGTATTGCAACAAACATTAAATGTCTACTTCTGTGTATCTGTGTCTGGTCTAGGTGCTTTGTGAAGTTGGACGTAGCTCATGCTTGTGGATTTGGTCACTGCAGTTGAAAGTTTATCTAATAAAGATAAAAATCACTCCCACAGCCCTGCTTATGCCTCAAAAATATCTCTGTGGTTGTGTGCATAGATATTTTCTGTTAAGTCACTTGTCTACTAAGTAGGATTAGGGTGGTATTACAAAGCTAGATTGTAGATCTGCTGTAGGGAATTGCGCACGTTGAAGCAGCAACACAGGAGTGATTCCAAGTTGAGCCTGTTATTAAATAACAATAGATTTGAGGCAAGATTATAAGTACACAAAAAGGCAGTGTAGTGAGTTTGAAAGAAGCTTAAAAACTCTCTAAGTAACCTACCTTTTTTTTTTTCCCCTCTGTATTGTGTTTTCTTCCATGGTAATCTGTCAGAAAGTAGTTTTCTTTTTCTATGAAACACTAAGATTAAAATTAGATGGCTATGACTGGAGTGCTGAAATGCAAGGATAGAGTCTTTTTAGGAACAACTGGCAGAGGAAATGAGGTGGGGATGTCACCCTGTATGTCAGTAACCAGCTGGAGGGTGTGGAGCTCTGCTTGGGGATGATTGAGGAGCCAAACCAGAGTTTATGTATCAGGATTAAAAGGAGGGTAGGGGCAGGTAACTTTATAATGGGGTCTGCTACAGGGAGCCTGACCAGGAGGCCCTACAAGAAAATTGGAGGCACTTTTTACAAGGGTATGTAGTGATTGGTCAAGGGAAAATAGCTTCAGACTGAAAGAGAGTAGGTTTAGACACTAGGACAGAATTGTTTACTGTGGGGGTGGTGGAGTGAGGTACTGGAAAAGCTTACCCAGAGAAGTTGTGGATGTCCCATCCCTGGAAGTGTTCAAAGCCAGTTTAAATGGAGCTCTGAGCAGCCTGGTCCAGTAGGAAGTGTCCCTGCCTATGTCAGGAGGGTTGGAACTAGATAGTTTTTAAGGTCTGTCCCAGCCAAAACAATTCTGTGATTTGGCCTATGCCCAGATGAGCATTCCTGTTGCTTTTATAATATTTTGGTAGATACTTCTAAAAGGTAGCATATAAATGTTATATGTAGCTACCAGGATCTTTTTTCAGGAATAGGCAATGTCAAGTTTTACTGTAGCATCATTTCCTCCTCTTCAGACAGCACCCCAAATGTAGGCTGCTTATTTTAGGGGAGTTTTTCGTCTTGGAATTGTTCAGGTTTGTTTAAATGGAAAATATTTCTAGAAAATTATATTGTATTCAGGTAAAACCTCTCTACCAGAGTGAATTTGCTGTTTGGACAAAAGGAAGGGGAGCCATTATTCCAAGAGTACTGGTCTTCACCTGAGACATGGACACCCAAATTGATCTGTCTGATTTTTATTTTTTTTGTAAAGAAATTTGCCCACTCACACACATCCTCTCCCCCAGCCACCTTGAGTATTGCACACTGCATCACTATGTACTATCCTAATCTGAAGCTGAAATAGGTCATTACATCACATTACCTGAAACACAGACAATGTATCTACCAATATAAATACCAGAGTGACTGCAGAATTGGCTTAGTGGAATTAGTGCAGAGCAGGGAAATAACTGGTATTGCACTCTTTTATGGCAACAAAAGATAGCACCTTCTTAGTATTCATTTTAAAGTAACATAAAGAAAAACTCTGGTATACAGAGCATAAAAAATATTACTAAATACTATCAAAAGTAGGTGTTGCAATATCTTTGTTCATCTGTGTAGCCTCAGCACGTGGATTTTTGAGCTTTGGCTTAGTATCCTATTAGCTCAGAAATGACCCACAGAACCAAACTGTAGATTTGTAGCTAGAAGACATTACTAAATAAGTGCTTCTCACTCAATATCCTTTCATATTCGTTCCCAGAATGTAAGGCCCAAAGGTATCTTTACATTCACCTAGGCTGATGTCATTTGTAATGCGGATCACAAAGTACCAACCAGCACTTCCTGGCTCTTCATGTTGTTGAATGCAAGTTTATTTATATGTGTGTGTATATGTATGTATTTTTAGAAGTTCACTTAATACTGGTTGGCAGATGATACAGAATTTTAGGCTAGCAATTTAGTCTACATGTTTATAATCATCCTACTTAAAAATATTTTCTTGATCAATTTAAGCTTTAAAGAAATCTCTCACATTGTAAAAGTATGTCAGTCCTTCCTTGTGTTCCCGAAATGCAGTGCAAACTCTTAGTGATTGTCTACCCAAAGTGTAGGGTTATTTACTTGGTTAATCTTCATGCACAATAGCAATTGTCTTTGCTTGTCTTTAATATTTACCATTAGCAAATGCATTGTAAATAAATTAATTTCCATTTCTTTTTGAAGCTTGGTAAAAGCTACATGTCTTTTATTACTTTTTTTCCCTCTTTCAATTTTATCAGTGCGTATGTCTGTTTTTTTTAAAAATGTTTTACCAACACCAGCATGTAATGATTCTGCATTTGGGGATGACTGTGGCCTAATGCCAGCACTAAAATACATTTGAAGTTTTAAGAAATAAATCAAATGATATGGTGATGATATACTTGGCTCTGCCATCCTGTCATGCTTTTCTGGCCTTTCCAAAACCATTGACTTATTTATAAAATTTCCCATATGACTTGGCACTTGAATCTTCAGCACTAGTGTAGTTAGAAATCTGCATTTTGACCAAATCCACCTAGCAGCTGTTAAGAAATTAATACAGGATAATCTTTTTGCCTGTCTAACTCTCAAATAAAAGGTGACATCTTGAAAAGTCATCCCTGTTTTTTGTGATAGTAGCAATGTGTTCTTAAAAGTGAATTTGTTGTGACTTTCCAAAAACATCTTCAAGTATTTTTCATTGTATGCACTTTGTATTGTAAAGTGACCCTAGGCGTCAAGGGAATACATAGTTTGTTTGTTTTTTTGTCCGTCAAAGTAGATGGTAGGTAATTGTTGCCCCACAGGGAAAGTCAGATTTCGTCTTGTGAATGGGATTTATTTGGGTTTTGGTCTCAGGAGAAGTAAGTCAAAGTACCATCATCAGAAGTAAACAGGATTGTTCCTGGAATTTTTCTGAAAAAAAATGAAAAGCAAGAAACTGATTCTTTATATATAAATTTTGCTGTGGCCTGTGCAGGTTTGTTAGAGCTAAATGCAGCAGAGCAAGATTGGTTTATGGTTTGAAAATTAGGCAAAAAATAGCCATTTTGATTGTCATAGGGTATTTGATCTTTATAACATTAGATGAAATGATATGCAGCTCTAAAGCAATAGCATGTAGTGGTCACTGAACATACCTTTCTCTGTAGTGCAATCCTTGATGTGTAAAAGTTAGAAGCACAACACATCTTTCAGAACTTTAAATACTAGGCTATGCTTGGCAGCTTCAGAAAGGAAGTTATTTCTTTACTAGCCATCTGTCTCTGAGGCAAAAAAAAAAAGTGTTCCAAACTTATATATACAGCTTATAGTAAAACTGCTGCTGAGTTGGGCTCTGTTTATCCTTTTGAGGTAAGAATGGATCTGGGCCCAAACTCCTCAAAGAGGATGTGCGTCTGCCCTTTGGCACAAGGTCAGCAAGTGGCAGTAGGATTCTTGGATTACCAAGTGAACAAAGAAGTTATCCACACACCAGGAAGGACAACAGTGATGGAAAGAGGACAGAGCAAGGATGCACAAGGAGTATGCATGCGCAGGGTAAAATACAGGGCTGATGCTGAGGGCAGCTAACCAATCTCTTCTGACTGATCCTAGCAGCATCTGGGGCACTGGATACATCCAGACCTGCAATTCACATAATCTTTAGCTAAAGTTTTATTTATAGTTTTTATATATTATGTATATGGTGTATGTAGCCTATATATAGTTTATATGCAACACATACGTTGTGCAGGACTTTGCTTTCCTTTGTCTATGGGAAATGGCCAGAGCTAAATGGCAGTTTTCATGGGGTTCCCTTTCCAACATTCATGGCATTGTAAAATTACATGTTAAGGTATAAATCCGTAAAGGAACCCAAACAATCTTAGCAGTGTTCTAGGGTGCTACCATATCATAATTGTTCTTTTCCTCCCCTGAGAGTCATTTGGTATGCTGAGGGAATGCATGCTGGACAGAGATCTGAGTTACTCCAGTTACCTGTTTGCTTGTTAGAACTGCAACATGAAACAGAATAACCTGCCTAATGCTTGTTATAAACTGTATAAAGCAGAAATGTATATGAAAAAAAAATCAGTTTTGGATAGGTTTAGAGTCTCTTCAAGTGTGATTTACTTAAATAATATTTAGTTATTTAATTACTGAAATAAAATGAGGGTGGGCTTATTTTATTTTTTTTTAAAGAAAGAAATAAGTGCAGTTTGATAGAAGTATTTCTTCAAATAAAAGTAACTTTCAATTGTTGCACATCCACTAAAGGAAGAATAAAGATGCTTCTCAGCATATTGGTTTTATAAGGGTTGTTGTACAAGAAGAAGTATTTTGTGACCTGAGTCCAACCTCAGCCCTCAAATATCTAATTTCAACTTCTGTTTTCTCTGAAAAAAATTATGTAATACAATTCATTTTGAATGTTGTTTGAGGTGACTTGCATTCACACATTCTTTATTCATGCTATACAGTACTTTATTGCCTTAATGAAAAGGCAATGAGGATAATTTCTTCCAGAATGGAATCAACTACAAGTTGCATAGAGAATGAGCAAGAATTTACTTGTCATCTTTTGGTAATTGTTTTACAATTAATTTTTCATAGCATATAATTGAATACCTAATCCTAGTGTTGTTTTGCTTGCATGCTGCTGCATTTCTGGTGAAAGTGGCACATCTCGTGTCTGCTCTCAGGAGAAGCCACAAGTACCCTGTGCTTCAAATTCTCTTGCAACCACTTTGGGTTATTTCTTCTCCACCCAAGAAATCTCTGGAGTGAGGAAGTCTTGAGTAGACAGGGGGTTTTATCCTCTGCCTATTTTACAGCAGTATTTTGTGGCCTTGAGACAGTTCCCAGAAGGTGAAGCATGAGAAGTGCACTTGGCTGTGCTGACTTTGAGAAGGCAGGGGCCAGTGCCACATCAGGGGCAGGGGAAGGCCATGGACACTGCTCCTGACAGGGATGAATTGTGTCATTTCTTTGAAGATGTGAGGAAAAGGGAGCAAATTGAATAGACTTTGGCAAAGATCCCAAACAAGTTGAGGAGGAGAATTAGCCACATTAATGATTAATGATAGCAAAGCTCATTCAGCTTGAAAAGTACTTTCTATAAGTGCTAAGTGCTGGCATTAAAAATGTATGCATTTTCATTTTAATCCATATTTGGCATCTGCAAAGGGAGAGGAAAAGGAAGAGCCAGGAGTGTCATTGTAGCATCACCACTACAACTGAGGTGACAGTTTGCCAAGGTACACAGCCTAGGATTTGGGTCTTATAGAGCTCAGCCTGTAGTGGTTGCAGCTAGTGGTTCTACTGCTTTACCATCTACCCTACACAACTCTTGTTGTGGCTTGGGAATCTTCTGCAAGTCAAACATCTACTAAGTGAACAGTTGTCCACATTAAGGTCCTATTGATAAAGACAGACTAGATATCCCATGTGGATTTCTTTGCACAATTAAAAATTTTAAAGGTATTGGCTATCTGGTCTCTGTTTTCCTTTTTTGAAAAATAAACCTCATTTGTCTGAGTGGGAGATGCAGGGAAAGGGAACTCTAACAGAAATTATTTGTTCTACTATCCAGGTAGTGGCATATTGCTATTAGAAAAACTGTGGACCAGAGTAGCAGAGATTGTGTGGGCAGGAAGTGAAGCTTTTGCTGCAGTCAAGCTGTGAGGGGTAAAATCTAGAATAATGTATTAATACAGGTCTCTGAAAGGAGCTGAATAGACAAATCAAGAGGCGGAAGACAAAGAGAAGAGGCTCAAAGTCTGTACCTTAATACCCAGAAGCCACATGCTTGAGGGTTAGGCTGGAAGGTGCTCATTGATGGACTATTTGATGGCAGTGTTGGAAGGGAGAAACAGTGTTGTGCTCCGACCTGCAGTTAGGCACGCCAGCCTTGGCAAGGTCAATGCAGTACTTTGCCTTCCTAGGCTGCTGGTGAGTCAGCAGCTGCATACCTTTTGCAAGTGTTGTATGGAAATGGTAACTGAAGTCCCTGTTGTGCCAGTTTGCTGCAGTGTGTGTAATCCTTCGTGCCTCCCACACAGCTCTATGCTGAGCTTGTTTCGCATCTTCACTCTGCTGTTGGTCTAGCCTCACTCTTTATTCGCACGTCTGGTAACAGAGAGGGTATTCATTTCGTAATTGCCACTTCGAGCTGAGCTCACAAGCTGGGTGAGAACACCACAGGGTGACCATCCACTGAGAAAGCAGATCCTCGTTTGCTCTTTCTGTGTAGTGTCAGTCTGGTAGAAGTTGCATGCTATCAGCAGAGATAAGGGTCTCTCTCTATGGTTCCCTTGCCTTCCTAGCAGGCACCTATGCATTAGCTCTCACCTTCATGTGGGAAGGATGGAGTTGGAAAGGGGTTGTTGCTCTTCAAGAACTGCAAGGTTTGGTCTTAATTTGCCCTTGGTCAAAAATACCCACTTTTCTTCTCTGTTTTGTGACAGCCGTGCTGTGCATGGCTGTGTTAGGGGCTACATTTTCTATTACGACTTGGGTAAAACGCTGTGGTTGCTAGGAGAGAAAAGTATTAGTATTACCAATATTTATTAAGTCCCCATGGAAACTGTAGTTCTTCAGGGAGTCCTAATTCTCACATTTTTCCTTCCTGTGGAAAAGATACCTGTAACCATGAAGTTTAGATGGGTATTTTCTAGAAATAGAAGGCAAGATACACAACTCCCTTTATGCTCTGGTGTGCTTGACATGTCTGTCTATGGGGAGTTACTGGGAGTTACTGCTTACTAAGCTGTGTCGTGACTTTCAGTCACAAAGATTTTTGGAGTGCCTAATTTTATAATAGTGGTACTTTTATTTTTTTCTTCCTCTTTGCTCACTGTTTGACTTATTATTATTTTATTTGGTGCATATTTTAAATCGATGCAGAGTTACTTGGTTAGTGGTTGGACTCAGTGATCTTAGAGATCTTTTCCAACCTAAGTGATTCTATGATTTGATGGGGAAAGGAACTTGATGTTTTCTGCTTAAAGATATAACTATGGCAAAAGCTGTGAGCATGGCCCATTGCTGTAAAAGAGGTGCTGTAATACCTGGTTTGAGTTCTTCAGATTTTCAGCGTAAAGCTGTTAAAATACTGAGTGATTTATTCCTGGTAGGATAATGAACTCAATCTTTGTCTCTCTTACAGTGCCTAAAACAGTATGTGGAACTTTTGATCAAAGAAGGTCTAGAAACAGCAATCAGCTGCCCTGATGCTGCCTGCCCAAAGCGAGGTCATCTGCAAGAAAATGAGGTAGGTATGCTTTTGCTGCAGACAGGGTGTTTTCTTTTCTTTACAGGATATTTAAATGTGTCTTGCTCTTTATGTTATAGTTTCCATTGATGACAAAATATGGTTTTAATAATTCATCAAAGGTCAAATATTTGGTCTCTGTTTAAAATTGGTTAGATTATTGCTCTTTCTAATTGGAAATTTGTCTTTTACTTCCTTCAACAGATTGAGTGCATGGTTGCATCAGAAATCATGCAAAGGTATAAGAAACTACAGTTTGAAAGAGGTAACAATATGTAACACTACCCTTCAAAGGCTGTGGTAATGGTATCATTCTGGAACAATCATGTAAATCAGAATCTGTCTCTGCACGTGTTTATGCAGTAGAATTATGCATTAATTGTTTGGTCATCCCAAAAAAAAAATCAAAACCAAAACACAAAAAGTAATTGTTTCTGTTTTTGCCTGTGTGATTCCCAGAACTGAAGCACCCTGGGAATAAACTGAGGAGAGAAAATTGCTATGTATTATATTTCTATATAACTAAGGGAGGGAGTGACTTCTATTTTGAGCTTTGCTGTTTAGCTTGACTACTAGTACTGTAGGGGCTGGGAAGGTAGACTGACCTCTGTCACAGTGCTAACATTATGTCCTGGGATGGCATCTGGGGCAGAATTGTTGAGCAGTTCTGTGTGTAATGATACAAACATTAACGAGGTTTGTGTTAAGAGTATAAGCTGACTGCATGCCTATGGGTATGTGGAATAGTGTCATCATAGAGAACTTAAAGTTTTGCTGAGAGCAGGACCCACCCAGCCTAGAAACCACTGAGGTAATTTAATTATTTATTTATTTATATTGTATTCACTGGGCTTTGAAGCATGAAATGACTTACGTGTAAGGAGCCTTCAAGAAGGGGATGAAACTATATAAAGGGTCTTATGTCATTGCTAATCATGTGGTCAGATTAGGGCAGAGGTCAACTTGAAATAGAGTCCTACTGGGCAACGCACTGTAAAAACACTTTTTGGTGGATTTTACTTGCCTAGTATATACTGTATTTAACTTGAAATGCAACTGAAACAAATAGAACATCTCATTGTCAGAAAAAGTTTACTTCGGTGAATGAAAGTGGGCAATTAATTCAGACTCGTGAAACTCACTTTAGTTTGGCGCCTTTAGTTTGCAAAGCCAGCCAGGTTTGTGTCTAAGTGGGTAGCATAAATTAAAAGGCTCTTTTTGAAAACTTGTGTCTTCAGATGCCCTGCCAGTCAACCTCAGCTGGAATGCATTGTTATAGAAGGCCAGTCTTGTATCCGCCTTTGAATTATGTTCTTTATGTCCCTTTGCAGAAGTGCTTTTGGATCCGTGCCGGACTTGGTGTCCATCCTCTACTTGCCAGGCAGTTTGCCAGCTCCAGGAATCAAGCCCACAGGACCCCCAGCTGGTCCAGTGCAAAGCGTGTGACATTGAGTTCTGCTCTGCTTGCAAATCTAATTGGCATCCAGGTCAAGGCTGTCAAGAGAACATGCCAATCTCCTTTCTTCCAGGAGAAACAAGGTAAAGTATTGCAGAAGATCAATTCTTTAGAAACTAAACACTCAATTATTGAACAAATTGGATTATGAATAGTAAAGAGCCATTTTCCTGATGTTTTGTTCTAAAGATGTTTCCTTTACTTAGTCATTCCTGTTCTCTTAATTCTATATTCCAAAACTGAATAGCTCTTGGCAGCTTTTCTCTTTGCCACCATTCCCAGCAAAGCATAAAGGAGCTGCTTGGGCCTTTGGCCTTTTGCCCCAGTGGGAAAAGCATGACATCCAGGCAGCTCATGAGCTTCCCTTGAAAGATCCTGTTACTGCTGCTCTCCTGGATAATGGGGGGGTCAGTAACATCATGGCCGACAGTGATTTTTAGGATGCCCTGTCAATCATCCTACCTCCTGCACGTTTGGTCAATGATCTTAAGTTCTGTTTCAAGCAGTTTCCCATGGCATACAGCAGCCACTGAATAACAAAAGCCATTGTGCATGTGTTCCACTTCATGTTCAGGCTTTTTCAAAGATTGTATCGCAGTGTGAGGCGTCATTAAAACCCTGCACAGCCTTGGACTTAGTTGCTTGTAACTTGTCTTCTTTCAGACTGTGCCATAATATGACTAGCTAAGATAATGTCATGGCACGTTCCTAGTCAGATATACTAACTTTTGCACATGCTTTTGTGTGTGCTTGACCAGAACTGACACTTGCCAAATTTCATGGCAGGGTAAAAGGCTTCATCTGTTTTCGCTTGGTCTTTTGGTTGCCTTTAGTTTCTATTTCGCACTTCATTTTTTATTCCACCAAGTGAAAGTTGTTTTTGCATTATTTTAGAGCATAATGTGCCTGTAGCAGCTTGTGCTACAATGCATTTGAAGTTTCATGTATATTTTGTGGATACAAAGCATTTTTCTTTAATACAGTTGCTCCTAGTGTAATTAGCGTGTGTCCTTTTATCCTGCTGTTGGTAAATCAATAAATCAATCAAGCGTCAGTCCTGTTTTCCAACAACCTGTTGATTCCCCATGAGTTCTACTTGTATTTCACACTGGCAGTTACTGCAGGAATTGTCATTTCTTAAGGTACATTTTAGTTATTAGTGTGCATAAAACCTGCATAGAGTAGAAAACTACCCAAGGGAAATAAATGTTCTTCCAGTGTTTCAGGATTCCTCTGTGTTGTGCCCACTGTATGAGGGGACACCTGGGGTTTTGCGATGTTGTGCAAGACAAGAAAAATCAGTGCTAATCCTAACTCATAAGCAGTGACTTGTTAGGATTGTGTCAACAGAGATCAACTCTGGAAGAATGACATGCCCCCCAAACCTTATGGTTCTTAATTTGGAGGAAAATTCCTAGAGGATCCTCAAGAAGGGCAGAGTAAAGTAATCTCTCCCTGATGCCCAGTCCAAAGAATTGTGATCTGGGTTTATTGTGCAATCAAGGGATTGTTTCCTCTTCTGAGAAAGAAGTGAGAAAAAAGAAATATTATCAAGATATACAAAACCTTTAGGTGTGAACTAACTGCTCTGTCTGATATGTTTGAAAAATAATGTATAGCCAAGTATCTGAATAATAAAACTCAGTTTAATACCTAAATCTGTAGTAATTTATCATTTGTTTGAAATAAGCAGGCTCGCCTTCATAGCACAATTCTTAAGACAGTCTTCTCTAAGCTGACTTTGCCACACATCTTACTAATTTCTCACTCTCTCCCACAGTTCAGTTTTTAAAATGGAAGATGATGATGCTCCAATCAAACGCTGTCCGAAGTGTAAAGTTTACATTGAACGAGATGAGGGCTGTGCCCAAATGATGTGTAAGAACTGCAAACATGCCTTTTGCTGGTACTGTCTGGAATCTCTTGATGTGAGTATATGCCATGCACTCTGCCTCTCATTAGCTTAGAAGTTCATTGCTTTGCCATCCAGCTGTCACTTTAATCAATGAAATAAATAGCTCACTAGCTTCTGGCCACAACCCCCCAGAGCTGATGCTGGAAATTTGATAGGATTTGTATGCTCTGTTTTACTTGTATGACCTGTGTGATCTTAGCATTTCGTCTGAGTCAGTAAAAACTGTTAAGAGGTAAAATTTTATGGCAATAATATGTTTACAGTCTTTACATGGCAAGTAACATGGGGAAAGGGCATTGCTTTTTTTCAGTAGTGGCTATTCAATGTTACCCTTCTTGAAAGAGTTACAGGATGAGTGTAGCAATGTTCTTAGTCTGAGGAAGTTTAACAGACAAACTAGATTTGTTGTGTCACTGGCAGATTTGTTTACCATTCCCAAAATTCTGTGGGATAAGAAATAGATCTGACATAGAAAAAAGAATACAATGCTCTCCCAACACCAGGAATTTATCAGTCTATAAGCTGGGGCTGTTGTGTGTTTATATTTTTTTTTTCAAATCATCCTGTTATCATATCCAAGGATCAGAGTATATACAACATCTGTTTCATTGTTACCAGTTTTACTTTATAGTATTGTTAACAATAGCAAAGGAAGTTACATTCCCAAAAGCTACTCTAACTATTCAAATCCTGTGGTTGTCCCATTGGAATACTTTGCTAACAGTCCTGAAGTCACAGACTCCTCATACGCTCAGATAAAAAGCAATGTTCCCATGGTACTAGGTCTGCTATCTTCGCTGGTTTGTGAGAGAATGGCAGAACAGATAGAGACAAAGTATCTCAAAACTCTGTATTGTTCTTCTTCCATTCTTCAACCTGTAAAAGGAGCCAACTTTGAGAAGTCTGTAGTACAAGTATTCGTTTTCCTGTGCTCTTTGTATATGTGTATAAAATACATGCAATGGTCAGCTTATCTTCTTGGATCCTCTTGTTAAACCCCATTGCCAGCATTTAAATATGCAGTTTGTGACAGCCTTTGGGAGAAGAATTCACTATATAACACTTGCTAAACAAACCTGTTTGTGAAGACACCTAACTGTAAAAAAAAGCATTTTTGAAAGGTTAGATCTGGCCACATCCAGTTGCTTTTATCTTCCTCTACAATTCCTGGTTTTAAATTCTTAAGGTATAGTATTTTGTAACTTGAAGAACTTCTGTTTATTGCCTACCTTCTCATTTAATACTTTGTAGGATGATTTTCTCCTTATACATTATGACAAAGGACCGTGTCGAAACAAGCTGGGTCACTCCAGGGCATCTGTTATTTGGCACAGGACACAGGTAAAACTCAAATCTTTAAAAGCTCTGTACAGGCCATACTGTCTTAGTGCCTTTGTTTGCTTTACTATTAACACCTTAGGGTAAAATTCTGTGCCAGATGATGATTGATTTTAATAACATATTTAAAGAGTAGCTTGGAGAGGAAAGATTAGCTTTTCTAGAAAGAACACTCCTTGACAAAAAGCCACTGAGAACTAGAAAAGGTACATTTGCAGATGCAGTTTAGTGGCAGTCCCAATATGTTCTCCCTGAACCTAGAGGGCAAACTAGGTTGCCACCATCTATATTGTTAATAGAGAAGCTCTTTTTGCAAGGTTTCTTTAACTCTGGATCCAGAAGTGGAAAGGAATTGGCCTGAATACAGTCAGTATCTTACTGTGGACTCCAGTTGACTCATTTGTGTAGGTTGGATAGAAGGTAACCCTGAAGGCTTATCAGGATTTCAAGTACAGGTTCAAACTGACAATTGCAAAGAGTGTGTGAATAGCTCTTGTAGTCTAGATGCAGTGTTGCTGGACCCAGTTGGTAAGGAATTCTGGTAATGAAAGAGCTCTCTGCACCACTTCAATCCATGCAGTAAAATGCTAATGTGTGACTTGGTCCAATCTACCGCTTTTACAGCCGCTTCAGAGATATGGGGACATCTGGGTATCTGAGTCATCTCTTCCTAAATTAACTGTGTGCCTGTAAAAAGCTACCTTAGCTTGAGATAAAGTACTTTTCTTGAAGTATAGATTTCTTTCTATTTGAGCATAAACTCCAAGTCTATAGAATTAGCCTCACGTCTGAACAAACAGCTAAACTGAAATAAAAGGAGAAGGGTCTCACAGCTTTTCTTTCACAGGCACCACTGGGTCGCTGAGCTACAGAGTGGATTTTGCTTGGCCTAGCCAATGATATCTTAGGAAGTGTGTGGGTACATTAAGCTTACTAGATGCACCTGTAATAGGAGGTGATTAATCTGATAGTTGAAATCTGTTCAAAGCCACTGCAGTCTGTGCAGATATGTTTGATACACAGTATGTTTGATCTGGTTATTGTTGAGAAAGAAAGTGATAATTCTCTACCAATCAGGATAGAATTCTGCTAAACCCACTGAAGCCAAATTAACACTGCAACTGTTTCCTTATGTTAAGTTTCTTTGACTAAGTTAAATTGTTTATTCTTAGATTTATCCAAAGCAAATTGAGGTGAGCCTTTGATTTGTTGTTTGTGGGTTTAAAAAAATTATTGGTTTTGGCTAGAGGAAGTGGCTGGTTTTGGCTAGAGGAAGCAGCTTGATGCTGAATAGGGCAGCAATTTCTTCAGAAGAAAAAGAACCAATCAGAAAACAAATAAGTAATACTCAGCAGGCAGTTTTATTTAAAAGTAAACAAACAAATGAAAGACCACCCCACACACACACACACAAAACCCCCAAAAAACCCAACACAACAAACAAAAAACGTGACGATTTTTTTGATGGTATACTGAGACTGAAAGGAAGGTATAAATAGATATTTCATCTTAATTACCAGTAGTCAATCTGGTCCACTGAATTGCTGAGTTCTGTCTTGGCTCTCTCTGAGCAGTGCACTCAGCCTGGGCTGTGAAGAGCTGGACAAAGTCATGCTGTCTGCAAAAAGGAGCGTGGCAATAGTTGCAGCTCATGTTTTTTAAAGATGAGAATTAGCCGTGGTTTATATCTGTGGGAAACAAATGTGAAGATTAGTAAGTTGCATCAGATTGTCAGCACCGCCAAAAAAAAAGAATGCGTGCCACCTCTGAAGCTGAAAAAGAAATTGCTGCGGGGAAGAAATAAAATTGTTGGGGCGAGGCAGTTGGAGCTGCGTGTGCCCTCTGGCTGGAGCTGCGCTGGGAACGCTGTCACACAGCGCCATCTCCTGTAGCCGCCTGCTCCCGGATTCCCTCGTGGAGCAATGGCTAAACCATGCGCCAGGTAATCACAATGTAAAATTGCCTGTGGCCACCAAAAGTGCCAGTGTATTGTCCCATCTATACCGTGGCTAATTAAATATTTGTCGGCAAATTGAAGTGGCACATCTAGCCCTGACTAGAAGAATTCTTAATGAGTGCTGCACTCTAAGTTCATTTTGCCTTCCATAGGAGATTTTGGTAGCACATTAGCATTCTACTCCTGCCTTCATAACTCAAAATTAGTCACAGACACTCTCATGTGAATAAATCTAAATGATTTTCTCAAATAATTTGTGGGTGTGTTGTTGCAGCATCACTTGTACGGCTGCCTGTGGCTAATGGGAAACTTTCTCCAGCAATGAGCCTCAACTTGTATGATTTTTAAATAATTTACCAAATTTAAGCTTTCTAGAAATTATTAGTTTGGCACACTGGCAGGATGGGTAGCTCTGTGGTCCTCTTCCCATGCTGGGATGAGGGCAATCAGTGAATGTCAATAAAAAATACTTTTAGAAAGGGTTTGATCTTGTTCCCTGAAGCAGCAGGATGAGCTCAGGTCAGACTGTAAAAAGCCATTCCATATGCAAAGTCCTCCTATCGACCATAGTGTTTGTAATCTGTGACTGAAATTCACAGGCTTTTGTACGTTCTGGTGGAAAGTTAGTGGGAGTCTTCCCAAATTCTCTGTGAACTCCATCAACACGTTGACTGCTTCATTTTGAAGCTTTTTCCAGCAAAAAGGGGGTGCTTGAAAGTGGAAGTTGCTAACTTTCTTGTAGTCTTGATCCTAGTATTTAGGTTGGATCAAGAAAAAAGTAGTAATTTGCTTCATTAGTTGTTTGAGATACAGGAAAGTCGAAAAAGCAAATAGCCATCTGCATCACTTTGTGTGATGGATTCAAGTTGCATGGCACAGCTCTGACTGTGAGCCATGAAACATGAACATTCGCATTCTGCTTTCACTCACATTTATGGTCACAGGAGCTGACTGTAGTGTACACCTGGGGGGAATCTCCTCTGGTAAGGTCAGTGGCATTTGCTGAGGTCTTTTTGACAGACAGTGATGATGCATTGGTGTCAGCAGACACAGAATCTAGGCAATGCTATCCCTGACATAGTGTTATCCTTTTCTCTTGCAGGTGGTAGGAATTTTTGCAGGATTTGGTCTTCTACTTTTGGTGGCCTCCCCTTTCCTTCTACTTGCTACACCATTTGTTCTGTGCTGCAAGTGCAAATGTAATAAAGGCGATGATGACCCTCTACCTACCTAGACCTGCCTAGACTGGGAAAAGATTGGACTCATCACATGTGTTTTGATTTTATTGTTGCTGTTATGTTTCCCTCTTGCACTTACATTGCTGTAGCCTTACTTGCCCCATTCTGCTTTTCACTGACACACAGTCTTGGTTCCAGGAACTGTTGTTACTACTGTTGTATAGATCACTTGATAATAGACAAGGAGGGTAATAGAAGGCAAGTTTGGTGCTAAAGGGAGTCCACGGACCTGGTAACTATCTGAAATGAAGAGGTGATACTGCTAAAACTAATGCAAAAAAGTTGGTGCTACCCTGCTGGTGTACTGGGAGTTGTACTGAATGACATCAGCAAAACAAGCTGAAAAAGCATACAAATACAAACTTCTCCATATCTGTTTGCTTTCAGATTTTATATCTTATTCCTGTGTATATTTAAGTTGCCAATCATTTAAATCAGATAGTCAGCTTAGTGTGACTTTATATTTTTTACACATCTATTTTTGTTAAAGCCATTGCAATGTCCTTCCTAGTACCTATTTTTCCGAGCATAACAAAATTAATAAGGTGCATATAGGCCATCCTATGCCTTTCTTGAAATTTGGGGAGGGTTAGAGGGACAAAGTTGGTCCTGCTGCCTTCCAAGAATTTTATAAAGTCTTATAAGAAATTTGTTTGATTAAAAGCTACATTTTAAAATTAATTGGTGAAGCTGTAAGCTTGAGTGGTGACACAAACCTGCTATCTAATTAAGGTTCTTTTAAAAATGCATTGATGGTATTGATTACCACTGGACCACTGGTGTTTTTCAGAATTGCTATTTTTTGCTGTTGTTTAGGGTTCTGCAACACTTATAGGGCTACGTAACTTCTAATCCAGGTATCTTAATCTTTTTATAGATACATAGATATAGATATATATATATATAATCCTATTTAAACCAAATGTGTAAATAGCTGTGCTACTGAAATATTTTGAAAGTTCAGGATAGCTTGCTTCTGTCTTTAGGGCCATTATTAAAAAATACAGGACTAACTTTAATATTTAGCAGATTCTTGGGTTATCAGTGAATCCTTCCTTTTAAATATAAAAATACATCATGGTTATCCCTGTAGTTAGTAATAAAATACCTGGGATATACGTGAAAGTTGTATTTTACATTTAAACTACTTAGCCCATTTTCAGAGTTAGTATTGTATGATATGTGGTGTATTGTGTTAATAACAATACTGTGATAAAATAAGTTTTTATTTGAAAAATAATCACTTGATAGTTTTGCAGTATTTAGTGCTGTGTTTTCAGAGTGGTAAAGTGTGCTAGTCCAACAAACTACGTCATTGTGGTTTCTCTTGAAATATTTTGTTGAGAGCCATTTTGCTTTGATTTTGAAGCCTACAAGAATTTGAGTCATAACTTCTTGCCATGAAATACGAAGCACCTGAAACAATGTGTAGGTCTGTAGTACTGAAGGAAAACATTCTCCTGAGTGGCTTGTGGACTGAAGTTTGACTGCATTTTTTTCATCATTTATTTCTGTGCATAAGCAATGTACTGAGATGGATGGATGGCTATCTTGAAGCCAGGATAACTTTACACTGAAAAATCTCTTAAGACCCTTGAATACAATTGTTTCTGTCTGCTGTCGCGGGGTGGGGATATATTTTCTTAAGTACAAAACTGTAAAACTATTCTCCTACCCCATCTTCCAAGTTTAATCCTATCCAAATTCAAGCTATGTCTAACCACAGATTTTAGCTCTAGGAGCTGGAAGTTATCTGCAGTTAACTTATTTGGCTTGATTTTCATGAGTTCAGCTATTATAACATGAAGAAAAGGGATAGTTGTTTCAAGCAAATTTGAACTCCTTGTGATATCTTCAGATTTTTTATGGCAATGCACTGTTAAGATCTTTTGTTATCTATGTATTTTTAGTATTTGTTATTAAAAATTGCTTCATTCTTCAAAATATCTGTAGGAGGGCCTGGGTAGTGCATTTGATCCCTGTTTGCCAGCCCCAAGGGTGTCTGAAGCACTGCTGAGTTCAGCAGGCAGTGAAGTGCTTATCTCCCTCTGGCACTGGCACCAGCTCAGTCCATCTCCCAGAGGTACCCCAAGCCAAGCACCTGGGTTGTCCCAAGTCATAGCTTCAGTGTGCAGAAAACCTTCTGTGAAGGACAGCTTCCTGCAGGTAAACTTGAACTCCTTGGCCTTGTAATTCTGTTTAACTGGAGAAAATAAAAAACCTGGACAGCAGGATGTAAAGACTTCATGGGTTATTAGTTTTCTAGTTGGGGACTCTAAGGGATTTTGCCTTATTGTGGCTGTGAGTCTGATGACCGTACATGTATGCTGCTGGGATCGTAGTAAACAGCAGGGGTTCAGTGCCATGTGAACAGTATTTGAGCATCCTGGTATGATGAGGTTTATTTTCTCTGTGCCTTTCTTAGCCTTTATATGTCAATACAGCAAAACTTGAGGTTTCCACAGTATTGTGTGGCCAGTTAATAATCAATGTCAAAATTAATGCATTTTCAGATTTAAAAGAAAAAGGAAAGAAGAAGAACTGCTTTGAAATACAGATATTTAAAGATAATAATTTAGAATTGATGGTCACAGGTAACATTAAATATAACCAGAAAAGCATGTCATTATATCTCTGATCTCAACATACTTGAATTGCTGCTGGAGATTTTTGTCATGCAGCTCTTGTTTCACATCCTGGCTGTTGGGATAGACTATATGCCTACATATATTTACCAAATACCTAGTCTTTTCAAGTTTACTAAATGTCATTCCATCTGTATTCTCGGGGATTTTTTGTTTGTTATTATTATTTTATTTTTGTAATGCTGATTTGGTTCCAAAGTAGCAACTTTTGGTGGTAATGTATTATGTTCAGAGTGTTTTTATGTTACAGCTTATGTTGATACTGTGACATTTAATACCCTGAAATTGAACTGTAAATACATTATTTTAAACTCTGACATTTAAACCCCCTGCCATGGAAAAGTGAATGTTTGGTTCTGCTGCTTTTCAAATGAAATTCTGTTACAACATCTATGCCTTTTTAGATTTCCACCAGAAAAATAAGTATCAAAGCATGATTTCTGTTGCATTTTTATGGTTATGCTATTATTTAGGGGTTTTGCATTCACAAAGAATCGCAGAATATTCTGAGTTGGAAGGGACCCACAGGAATCACTGAGTCCAACTCTTAAGTGAATGACCCATTCCTAGATACTGTTTTTAATGGAGTTTCTAACAGTACTTCATTTGCATGTTCTGCGTGAAGTGGTGTCATGTTCAGCAAGTGCTGAGTCCCGTCTCCAGAGGCTTTGGATTTCCCTAGGCTTTCCACTTATTAGTTGGGCTGAAGTAAGTCCTGAGAGAGATCAGGAGCACAGTCCACGTCAGCTTCAATGCTGGTAACATTGGTTTTCCCCTGCGACACTGGACAAACCACTTATCTCCTTTAATCTCAATTTAGCTGTCTTTTAAATGGATGGACCAATATTTACCTCCTTCACAGGAGGACTGTGAGGGTAGACTCATCGGTTTTGATGTTCTTCAAGAGTTGATAAACAATTATATATAAAAGCTTACTGTAGTTTTATGTTAATATTTCAATTTCGTTCATGTTGGCATTCATCCTGAAACCTCCTACTACTGACTTTAGTATGTCAAGAATTTGGGATGCTTTCCCTCACATACCAAGTAGCATGATCTTTCCTCAAATACTCTGGTTTATAAATTAGGCAATATCCCAAATAACAACTGACTGAATCAGCTTACTGCTGATCTCCTGACATGCAGGAAACAATCAAAATTAGTGCAAATCCTCATTTATGGAGCTGTTTAAGTTCTGTGCATCTCATCTATAGGCCTTTTATTGTATAGGAATAAATGTATTTAATGCAGGCCGTTATCCCAGTGAGGTGCAGCATGGATAAAGCTTTGTGCAGGTTTGCTTTTTTAAAACCAAAGTTTGTACATTTCACATACATAATCTGAAAGCCTGAGGAAAACAAGTAGAATACAGTTGACAGTGATATTATGGACATAAAAAAAGCCTGTATCAGCGCTTAATTGCTAATGCACTTATACTAAGTAAGGCATGCTGTTTGTGTTTAGAGCCCTGTGTTCTTCACTATTGCTTTGATTTGTGTATCTCTTATAAGAATTCCAGGAACATTAGGTACAGGTACGTGGTACATAACTGAATCTTTCTTGATCATTTTATCATAATGTATTTTAAACTTGTATAGGGATAAGCATGAAGGAGTCATGCATATGTATAAATAATGTATTTGACCAGTGTAAAAATAGTTCTGTTGATGTATTTGAAATGTAAGTACATTTTGTGCCACTAACACTGTGATGTATAAAAGAGCTGTTGAATGCCTTTTAATGTGGTGTTTTGTACTTTGAATCATACCGAAGAGTTTAATTTGTAATTTCAATAGATATTTTAAATGAGTGTGTCTCCTGTGATTCTTCATAATGACTTTTCAGTTCTGTATGTACACTAAAGAAGTACTTCTGTTATAGTAGGACTTCCTGTGCTTCTCTGCCTCCCAGTCCTTCAGAGCAAGTACAGCCTGGAGACCTGCTGCCACACTTCTGGGCACAATTGTGGTTTCTGACTCACCATCTTCCAGCTTAGTTGAAAGAGTGAATCTGAGTATATTGAGAGCTAATTTTACCCACAGCTGAGTCCTTGGTCCAGCTCCTGTTGCAGTCCACTGATGGATGCTCTGGCCAGGTGAATGTGCTGCCCCAAGGATCATTCCAAGGTATGTGTATATTCTTGCACCGCAGGTTTAGATCTGGTAGAGGTGGCTGTGAGTAGCTTGTGTTCCCCTCAATTTGTTGATGTATAAGTGAAACTGTGAAGGTCAAAGCCCAATCTCCTGAACAACAAAGCATACTTTAACAGTGGTGATGGACTTCTGTGTTCTTGACTCCATCTACAGGCACTTTGTATTTTGCCTAAACTGCAGTTGAGAATGCAGACTATCCTTCAGTCCCATAGTTTCTTTCTCACTTGTTAGGGTACAATTTGTCTATACCTATAAAACCCCCCCAAAAAACATGTGCAATTTCTTCAAGGAAATGGTGTGCTTAAATAATATGCATCTATGTGCTTTATACTTGAAAATTTTAGAAAAATGAAGGCCACTTAGTAGCTGCTACTCAGTCGTTCCCTCTTTTGTTTTCACAGGGCATAATGGTTTTTCTCCATAAGGGTAAGATCAGTTTTAATATTTTTTTCAATTAATTGGGCAGAAAATAGTCTGTGAAGGCCACGGG
>WBMV01004567.1:631331-762559 GCA_013396655.1 Campylorhamphus procurvoides
AGGCAGGTTATTGGTAACAAAATGATCTTTCTGCTTGCTTCTGCTACTCCCACAGTCTGTTTCTTCCAATCAGGATATGTGTTGCATTGCAGTTCTCTCTTAGAGAGTAGGATTATTTCTCAGTCACATGCAGTAATCATGTAGTTTAGTAACATTTAGCTCCTGGGCATTTCCTCAGTATCTGTCTGGTTCAGCTTGCCTTGCTGTAGGATTTCCTAACCTGTGCCTTCAGCCATGTGACTGGATTTCTGCACAACTGTCTGTTGTCACAGAATAAAGCACTGCAGAAACCCTTGAGTAACAATCGTCTAAAATTAGAACATTTAAGTTGAATTAATAAGTGGCAAACTTCTAGCCCATGCATGTTCTAGTAAACAGTGTGCAGAATCATTCAGCTGCCAGAAGTGACCAACATCCATAGTAGTAATTTCTGCTGGGAGAGGCCTCAGCCTCAGAGTAACTCCCTAAGTGTACCTGGGCTTCGGATGGGAGAGTTCAGGTTAAAATCATGTCAGTAACTGCCCTGTAAGAACTGAAAGATTGAGGCAATAGAAATGCACAGCACAAAAACTTTGTGCTAGTTATAGCATTGTGCTGGTTATAGTGGTACTAATGGAGATGTGATGGTGAAAGTTGTATTATGTACACACATATGTATGGGGGTAATGCTCGAAATTGTCACTACCAACCTACAAGCACAGTATGTCCACAACATCCACAAAGCACCTTTCTTGCTTTTGTTTTTGTTTTTTTTTAATTGGAGATCAACTAGGAAGTATCTAATAGGAAATTCTTGTGCTGTGGGTACTTGCTTGTTAGCACTGCATCTGTACCAAGAGTTATTTTATGCAGGATATATTGAAACTGATGACAACTTTTGCTAGTTTTTGAAAATTATAGATGAGGCTATTTTATACAAGGAAGCCTTTTGCTACCTGAATTCTGCACTCTGTGAACAAAGATTCAACCTGGTATGTGACACCACTGAAGTATGAGGTTTGTTTTGATATTCATGTGTCTGGCATTAAGTTGTGGTAGTCAGTGCAAAGACGTTTCCTGGATCTTTGGGACATTTCCCGTCCTGTCTTACGCCGCTTACTAAGGTAATTGTATAAATAAACTTTAGCCTCTTTTTTTAGCCTCTCAAGCTGCTTCTCAGATGTAGATTTTTCCCCACACATTTGATGACAGAGGAAGTCTAGACAATTGTCTTTGTCCAGGCATGTAACCTTTACATGGCTAAAACTGAGGGAAACAGTCATAGAGTGCCTTATCACAAGGACTGCTTTCAGATACCAGGGCAGAACTTTGTGGTGCAAATTAAAACCAGGTTGCTCTGCTCCCATGCGGTGTTTCCAGATGAGGGTATGTGTGTGATGACTGTAGCTTAACACATATGGCACATACACAAAACGTTTAGATGCTGTATATCACACAAACCAACTCACACATGCAAACAATGGGAATGCACTTCAAAGGCTGTAGAGTCCAGTTCTTTTGTGCTGTGTGAGAGGAGAGAACAATGTCAAGTTGTATGTGGTAACAGGTAACTGGAATAAATCCAGTATTCCTTGGGTTTTTGTTCTTTTGCTTTTTAAAGCCAAACATTAAATTAACACAATAATCAGTATATAAATGCTAAACTTGAACCTAGATCCCAATGAAGAGAGCTGCTGGGAGTAAATTCTAGGTGTCCTCACTCAATGCAATTTTCTAAAATCTGTATCTACATATGTGTCTAGCTGATATGTGTGTGTACTTTATAGATTCTGCACATAAAAATAAATGTCAAATGTGACTTCTAGTCAGTGTACTTATATATGATTACAGGAAGAAGAAATTCTACTGTGTAATTTTGTAGAGTAAGAAATCTGATCCTGAAACAATGCAGATTGCTCATATTAATAGACTGATAAAGTTTCTGTGATATTTTTTGGAGCTTACATGGAAGAAAGTGTATTAGGAATAGAATTAAATCACTTTCTGCTTCCAAATATTGCTTCTCCCCAAGTAGCTGGAAGAGTAAAACCAACTGCCTATAAGCTTGAGTGAGGGGGACTTCATCCATCTTTGCTGTGAATTGGATGCTGAGAGCCCATTTAAACAGATTGGTGTCCCCATTATCTTTTAGTGAGTTTGGTTTTTCATTTGAGGTGAGCAGAGAGCTCATCTTTCTGTGTAAGAGAGCACCTGTGACAGAACCATGTTTTTCTGACAGGGTTTTCTCTGCAAGTGAGTTGCTTCAATTGTCGTGATCTGTTTTGTGTGACAGAATATGAGACTGATTTTGCTGTGGACTGTAAGAGAAAAAGGTTATATATCATTAAAGGAAATAAAATAATTTAACAGGTTCTGTAGGCCTGATCTGCTCATACCCATCTAAATTAAAGATGCAGGCTCAGCTGTTCCTGAGATCTTACTGCTGTGTGTTATTCTTAACAATTATGAACAATTTTCTTCCTCAAGATGATGTTTTGATGGGTGGCAGAAATTCTTGGGCTGCCTCAAAATCCTGAGGTCTGACTCTATTTTGAGAGCACTATTGTCATTTTGTGGAATTAGCCACAGGAGAAATGCATGAGCATAGTGCAAAATTGCATTTAAAATTGCCTGAGCAGATGAGCAGAGTCCAGCGTTTCTTTGTTCTCATGACTAGTAATTATTAGTGGACTAATTTTGTTGAAGTTTCATGTAACGAGGGATACAGGTCGAGTGAGCAATACCAGAGTTGGAAAAGGGTTAAACTTCTCTTGCTGCCGTAGCAAAGACCCCTGGAAGGATGCTCCAGGCAGCTGTGTGAGCGGTGCTGCCGAGAGCCAGCAGGGAGCAGCCGCTGATCACCACGGCTCGGTGCGGATAGGCTTCCCAGAGAAATCCCTGGGAACCAGATTTCTACCTCGAGCTGGTAAAGTCTGTGTTTCAAAGCCTCTGCAGAGCTAATTGTAAAGATATGTCTAAAAATACCAATGTTATGATGGGCCTGCACACTCTGCTGGAGCTGTTCTAGTCTCTGATATTAACATATGTTATTGCTGCTGTTCTCCAAGACTGTGTAAACCTTTTCTGAAAAGAAAAAAGCCCAAGTGTGTGAACTTTCAAAAGCTGATGTTCCAGTCTACAAATGTAAAATGAGAGGTGCATACCAGAGGTCTCCTTCAAAATGCCACGTTCAAAGAGCATGGACTAACCACAGTGGGGGAACAAGGGGTAACACTAAAAATTGGTTGCAAATAGTAACTTGGCTAATAACATTGCATCTTCTATATGTTTTATAATTGACAGATCTTGTAGCTGAGCCAAAACTATTCTTTTCTCCCTTTCTGCCCATGCCTGCTGTCATATCTGTGTTCCTTATTATAGATGTTCAGCAGAAACAATGCAAGTGTCCAAACAATAACCATCCATTCAGCAGTCAATGTTTGGCAGTTGCTGTGAGTCCTTCTGCCTTTACCTCACTCTATTTATATTTGTTCCAAAGTTCATGTGTCTTCCTTCCCCTGCCCAGCCCCCAAGTATATCTGAGTAAAGCAAAGTGAAAAGTTAGTTTCTTGTATTTTTTGTGGCCTAGAGGTATGTTTCAGGGTTTTGCCAATACTAACACAAACTCTAATTTTTTTTTTTTTTAAATAGTGTGAAGTTCTGGCTGCCACCATCCCCCTGACAAACTTCCAGGGACTCCCAGGAAACTTCTAGTTCATGCCAATTATTACAGCCTGTTAGGGATGTGTTTGGAGCATGTGTCTGAGATGGACCCTTTTCTGGTTTTCAGAACCTTGAATTTTTCTTAAGCAAAATGGTGCAATTAAGAGGATTGAGGTATCACAGTGTATCTTACTAGACAACTAGCACTTTACTCCCACCATATCCATGCATTTTTCTCAGTAGATTTTCCCAGCATTGTTCAGGGGTTACAGACTGAGAACCTTTTCAGCTCAGGATGCCTCCAGTCTTTCAGTATTCCTTGCAGCACTTCTGGGCTTCCCAGCAGCAGGATGGTGTTTCTAGGGGTAGAGTATTGAAGAATGGTCCTTGGATGATGCAAATTTAGAGGGACCATCTCACTGCTTCCCACAACTGGAAGCAGAAAGCAGAGAGATCCAGAGCAGCAGAAGGGAGAGGCACTGAGAAAGAGCACCTTTCTCTCTGTCACCTTTACCTATACTGTGACTAAAATGTATGTTGGTGCTCAGTGCCATCATCCTTGCCAGTATTTTTTATCCTTTCACTTGTGATCTCAGGATGTGCTGCATTGCAGGTTCTGCAGTCAGTTACTGGCATTTCCTTACCACTAAGACTTGGTAAGGAAGGCAGAGGGTTAGTTGTGACTGGGTTAAAAAAGGAGTGCCTTATGTGAGAACTGGCCCTCTGATTCAGCTTCTCCCTTGCCCTAAAACTGAAACAACCCAGATAATTTTCTCTGCTGTTGGTCTGTGGAAATAAACTGAATGTGAAAAGATAGGGTACATGCAAACAACGTCCTTGGTCCTTCTAGAGACATCCCAGGGCTCCTTTGAAATCTAAAGAGTTCTGTAGGGAGCGTGCAACCATCTCCTTTTGAAAGCTTTTACCATTAAGTCTGTGAAAACGCCTTCCTAGCCACAGAGTCTGGCCAGAAGCTGTTGCCTGAGGTTCCAGCAACATCTGCTTTAAATCACAGCATACCTTAATGACCCTTCAGGACACTCAGTACTCGAGGACTTTAAACTTTTTGATGGCAACCTCAAATGTGCACCCTGTCAGCACAGGTCAGTAGGGTTATAACACTGCTCTGGGCTGGATAGACTATGACTTTCCTTACTCCTATTGGAATATGAGGTTGCAGAGAAGCTCTAGCTGCTATCCAGTGCCAGTAAAGCAGGTGAGAGCTGCCTTCCTGACATTTTCCTGCAGCTCACAGAGCCATGGAGCGCTCAGTAGCAGTGGTCATGGTTGTCTGCGCTCAGAGATGGCCCTCTCCATGCAGGCGGGGCAGCAGCCCCACAGAGACGACTGCAGGGTTTCTTCAAGCAACAGTTATTGGTCTCAGACAATGTGCTGAGTGGGATTTTCCAATAAAACTACTAAGGATACCCCAGTGGAAGGGTTTTACAGAGCTTTATGTTTCAAAGTACTCAACAGCCACATGTGAAACACTACAAACGAAGCCCCTGGACGCAAGGAGCACTCCACGTGTCGGTAGGAAGAAGAAAACATTTTCTTTTTGCAGGAAAGTGTTATAATCTCTTTAGAGGCCATAAAAGCAGTCAGACCATGAGGTTCAGAAAAATTTTCTTTCCTCTCTGCAGTGTCCTGTATGTCCTTTGTGTAAGATAGGTTTTTCTACCCTGAAGAACTCATTCTCTTCTAGCTTCTCTGAAGAGGTACTGAAGGCTCAGGACAAGGTTTATGTGATGGGTGTGTGGGTTGTGTGCTGTGCTCTAGCTGATTGCTGTCCCTGAAGCAGCTAGGAGGGGGTGGCCACAGACAAATATTAAATGAGGGTAGTCCACAAAGATTAGAATAGGTGATAATCACTTGATTTGTCAAGAGTAGAGTTAGGAAATTTAAGCAAACATCTCCGATTCATTATTATTTTCTTCAACAAGCAAAATTTCAAAAGATATCTGGCATGTACCCCTCTCCCATTCCACAGAGAGGAAAACCTCTCTGGTATTACTGATGGCATTTGTTTCACTGAAATGGAGTTTTCTTGCTGTTTTACACATAAGAAACAAAACCCAAAATTCCAACAAGCTCTTGAGGGCTGCACAATGCCTGGCTTACTTCTTTTCATACATGGTGTCATGGCAACAGGAGGAATTCAAAATTAATTATAATCCAGGCAAGATGGCCTCTACTTATATTGGGTTTAGCCTGGCCTCCTGATTTTATTTTTGACAAAGCAGTATCAAAGGTGCTCCTTGCTACTAAGGATTTTCCTTTCCCTGGTACAGAAATATGTTGCTCACTATATGACCATATAGCAAACTGCCAGTTAAAATTATGACTTTGAATTAATCCAAAGATATGAGACAGAAGATTCAAAGGGAAAAGCAGAAAAAGGTGATTAAGAGAAACAGGTCTTGTTGAACTTGACTAAACCCTGTGAGTAAAGTAAAAAATGTTCCTTTTGATGGGAACAGTTCAATGAACATTGCTGTGAACACTTTCCTTAAAAAGATTTGATTTATGACTTAGTAATGAGATATGAGAAAGTGCTTAATCTGAGAAATGTTCAGTACCTGCCCTGATAGGATGATGCCTTAACCTGAAAGACACCTTTGTGAGAAAAATCTCTTTTATTCAATTTAGTTAAGATACAAATTTCTGTGAGATGAAGTGTAGCAGAAAAAGAAAAAAATGCTATTTCAGCACGTCCTGGGTGTCCTGGCCACAGAAGTCCAAAAAGCACATCCCACCCCAAAATTCATGTCTTTTTATGTGTCCCCAGGGTCCCGCCTTGTTAGTATAATGAGAGGAGTGAGCCTCTTCTTCTGATTGGATTTGGTATGCCCCCCCTGTGCAGGGAGATGGGATCTCCTGGTCAAACTGACCACTTTCCTCTGCACACAAAGGACTTGCCACGTGGCAGAAGGGGGCCCTTCCAGCCATATCCCTATCTATTTTCATAATTCCCTATTCCCGAATGCAAATTGTCCCTGGCACCAGTTCCAGACAGGACTTGGTACCTTACAACTCCCCCAGTACACCTAAAGAAAATAATTCCTGAATTAATGAACTATTTGCTTGTAATAAAACCATAGTTTTTATCCCCCACACCTTGATGGTGCACAAAGGGAACGCCATGAAAATTCAATTATGCTTTCCAGCCTAACAGGTGTTTCACTTGCGCATTCAAATACAAAGTCACAAATTGTTCATTTTTCCCTTCTGCTCTGCATTGCTGAAGAGTCATCCATTGTATGTATTTTCGTACAGAGAGAACCAAATTCAATTTTTTAACCATTAGATAGCATGCTTTTGCCTGGAAAGCCAGCTCTCCAAATCTCTACCAGCAAGTCTGTTTTGGAGTTCCACCTGCAGGTGTATCGTGCATCCTGTGAAGGGACCACAGAGCAGGCTGAGATTGCCCTGCAGCAGGTTCCTGCAGCCTGTTCTGAGTAATGCAGAAATAGCCCCTGTGTGATGTGTGAGTTACCCGTTTATGAGGCATCTTCTGGAAGATCATGAGAGGTGTAAAGGCATTAATCATAAATTAATGATGTTATTGATGCATTCTTTATGTCCATCTGTTGGCTCTTGAACAAGCATCCATGCCTGCAAGTTTTCATTTCTTATGAAAATCTCAAAGTAAACTAAAACCAATCTACGGCACAAACTCCAAAAGTAGGATTTCTGAATAAATAATAAATACAACAAGGTGTTGCATTTTCCTTTATGCCAAGCCAGTCCTGAATTACATGTTCCAGGTGTCAGGTAGCCACACAGCCTATCGTTGACTAAACAGGATATTCTCTTTGTTTTTTAAATGCTTTTCTTTTTTTCTTTTTTTTTCTTTTTTTTTTTTAACTGGAAAACTATATCTATCTGCAGAAAAAAAAACCCACAAGCTATATTCAAGTGTTTCTATGCATTTATCTCACAATTCTCCAGAAATTAGGTACTAGGCAGTCCTGAAGCTTGTGAACATCACTCTTGTTCAAGCCTTTACATGCAGTGAGAGGTACTTGGAAGGCATTTTGACCCTAAGTCTCTCCACACTTATTTACCTCTCTGGTCTCAACACAACTTCGTGGAGTTATTGCACAGTATGTGCTGATGACAGTAGAAGTTCCAGAACCTAATGCCCTCCCAGATTTTGGAATCAGAGATCTGTGGTTTTGCATAAATAACCTCTGGTTATTGTGACTAATTTCTATGTCAGAACAACAGATACTCACTGCAACAACTGAGGAAGAATGTGGGAAAAGTAGAAACAAGCACCAAATAACACATTGATATGTCCTCTGTAGAGAGTGTTTGTGTATTGATCCACTTACCAGATGTATGAGAGAAGTCCAGGTACCTTTCCTGATTCCTCGTCTCCACATATGGAGTATCAAAAGATGAACTCTGCTAGCCATATTTTTTGAAGACAGAAAGTTACTTGGTTCAACAGAAATATTTGGGGCTGTAGACACTTCCACAACACGGAGGATGAAGATATTCTGGGATGTGATATGACTTTAGCATCACCTTTCTGAAAAAACACGTGAGGCTAAAGGAGAGTAGATAAGAGACAAGGGAACAACCAGATTTACTAGTCTGAAGTTACTTTGAGGAGTAGTGCTGTCCCTGTGGCTCTCTAACTATGGCTCTCTCAGTGTTTTGAATCTGTACTGCCTGCAGCCAGCCTTGTTCATAGTCATAGATTGTACTGGAGGATTTTTATCACTTGAATTGCTCTAGCATGCTTTCACATAGTTCCACAAATTACTATTGCCATTTATTTTGGATATTGTTTTAAATTACTCTGTTTCTTCTATGCATGGAAATAGTGAGACGCAGGTTTTTTCCATATAGACTGGCAAGCAAGCAGTGATTGAGGGATTGATGTGTACCAGTAGCCCTTTTCTCCCCAGAAGCATGCTCCCAAATTGTCACTTCTGAAAAATGTGGTCCCAGTTAGCAAAACAGAGACCTTGCAGGCAGCTGAAGAGAGTCTGTATGTTTAATCCATAGTTAAACAGAAGTGGGAAAGCAGCAGGAGCTCAGTAACTTCCGGGATATGAAAAGTGTTATGTCAGCTGAAAACTGGCAGAGCAGATTCATAGTGGGGGAAGGACAAAAGCTTAAAGAGTTAGGGGAGAGTTATCCAGTACAGTACAAGAGGACACTGTACTTAATAAAAGAGAGAAACACACAGCAGTGTAATTCAAAATCAAACCAAACCACCACACATACCCCTTAGTGAAAGGAGAAAAACCGCCAAATACAAATCGAGCAGGTGTAAAAAACATGCATACTTTATTTTGTAGAATAGCTGTGTAAAAGACTATTTCTACTGTGTTTAATAAACTGTCTGAGTAGAAAAGTGGGTATCAGGGTTACTTTGCATCTGCTATGCAAACCTAGTCAAGCCAGGACTGCTGGCAGGACACTTCCCTCAATGGCAGCAGCACTCCCACCTGACTGAGCACAAACAGGCTTGCCTTCATTGAGGATTCCAGCCTGAGTCACTGAAGAGACGCACTTTGCATCTTCATACAGGGCAACTTTAAGAGCCAAACCTTGTAATACTGTAATTTTGGCATCTCATAGCTTAAGATTTAATAAGAGATCAGTATAAAGGATGGTGAAGCAGTTCTGAAGGTGTCCATGGGAAATTCTTCTCAACCACGAGGAATAATACTGAATGAAAGGAGTTTGGAACTTGAAAAGAATTTGACCTTGGCAGAAGGTAGACTGAAATCAGGGACTGGCAGCTTTTCAAGGGTGTTGTTCCAGTCGGTATTTTCCCTGCCCAAGTGAGAGGTTAAGCATGCTGGTAGGAAGTTGGTGGGAGCCAGAGACACTGTTCTCAGCCAGACAATGTGCCATTGATGAAAGGTTCAAACCCCCAGGAGGCAGGGCTTGGAACTGCGGCCTTTGTAGGGGACTAGACTTTTAAATGGCAGTTTGTGGTGGCCTTGCTGATAGAACATGGTGTCTTTTCAAAGAAATACAGCTGTATACTACCTTGGCAAAGTTTCTGATCCTGATTTTCCCATCCTTTGCTTTTAAGACCATTTTGTTGTATTCACTGTTAGAAGCAAATGCTAAGACCAGCCAAAAAATTAACCAAAAGGCATCCATAGAAGCCACTTGTTTTATATTATTCAGCATCTTCTCTTGCTTTTACTTTTGTTCTATCAAAAAAGCAAATCTTTAAATATCTTAGAGAAACTCCTGATTTTGAAAAACAATAAAGGAAGCTGTGTCAACCAGTGGTGATGGCTCTAGTAGTGGTCACACAACATGCAACGAAACATTTTAGTAAAAGAGCAAGTTTCCATCACACTTCAGTCTGGGGACTGGGTTATAAATAGCAACAGTGAAAATGTGTCTAAAAGAAGCAGAGATTTGCAAGGCAGCCTTATTTTTTCAAAATCTTTCACATTCACACATGCAGATTTTCAGTATTTATGTTTGGTGTCCCTAATTTCTATTGCTCTGCAAAACTCTTCATTCTTTCAGAGAGCTGTAATGAGGAGCCAAACTGGATGTCTACAAATTAGATATCTAGAGAGCAAAACATTCCGTTTACATTCAACAGAAGAAATTGCCTCCAGAGGAGGCTTATCTCACAAGTCATGCAAGATTTAGACTTGTCTCTAGGTTTGTTGTGTAAGGGGTGAGATAAGATTAACTGCTTCCTCTTTCAGTCCATTGGTGTTGAAGAAGCATCTTCATATGGGGTTGGTTTTCCATAGCCCAAGCAAGCCTGGCAGAAGGTTCTTCTCTTCCCAAAACCAACACTGGAGCTTGTGGGATACTTTTGCACATGTTTATTTAGAAGTATCACTGTAGTCATTGTAAAATTGCAGTCTGAGATGAATTAAGTTTCAGTTGCTTAAATTTCCTGAGATAAATTTATTTCTGAGGGGTTTTGTGTGTTTATTTTGTAGAACTGTTTAGAAGGTTCTGTTGCAGACTGCCTACTATGGAGTTTGGTTCTCATTTGGGTTTCTGAGCTGGCAGGATAGACTTGCTGTTTTGAAGTGTTATTACTGTAGGAAAAAAAAAAAAGGTCTAGAAATCTTCTTGGGAAACGCAAGGAGTGTTGCACATGCTCAGCAGTTGAATTCCCGAGGGAAGTACCTGATGCCAGAGAAATTAAAACAGTGAACTTGATATGACCATATATGGAAAGCTCAAAATGAATTTGATTCAGAGTAAAACTGGCAAATAGTTAAGCCTTTGTGTTCCCTCTTCTGAATTCTGATTAGAAACAGTCAGCTGAGCATTCTCTGTAGCAGACTTGCCTAAACTCACCTAAAACACATGGGGTCATCTTTGTGACTCCTCTGTTTATAGTTGTTTATACCCATCAGGTATGCAGGTGTGCTTTTTCCAGCTAACAGTTCACAATTTCATATATCCAGATGTAGCCCATATAAAAAGGTCCCTATCAGGACATTCACAGTTTAAATCAATATAATTTTAGGTACTATTCCTTCTTTCCATTCTCTTCATTCTTCCAGCATTTCTGCAGAACACTGGTGCCAGAAGCCATATGTCTTCACTTTGAATATTTATATGTAGTCTGTAGTCCCCTCTGGTTTATTGTTTCTGACTGATCTTTGCTTTTAGAGCAATTCATCAGTTTAAAAATAGATGGGTGTGTTACATTCAAAAATCCCAATGAAGGATGCATGTTTTGATCTTTTCTTATTCAAAAATGTACTAAGTAATAATTCTTCATATGGTATAACTCTCTAAGACTTGCTTAAGGGCTTGCTTAACACAAGTATTTATATGTTTCTGAGCAGTTTGATATTCCAAAATGATATTTTACAATGAAAATGAAGTTAAAAAAATGCAGGTCAAACTAAATTCTCTTTACTGTTGTCATTATCATATTTTTAGCAAGTCTTAACTCTCCAATGTATTTTGGCTCTCCTGCTTGCATCTTGGACTCACTCTTGTTTGAAAGCATAATCTCCTAATCTGAAGGCCATGACCAACAATATTTTTGACCAGTAATTATAATTTCTGGAATATAGTAGTAAGATCAAGGATGAAACATCTATTCTTTTTTTTTTCCCGATCTTTTATTTGGTACTCTTAAGTGTCTTTCTAACTCAAAGTGACAAGGTTCTGGGGATCAAAATGAAAATAAAAATAGTTTATTTTTTAGTCACTTGGGTTTGGGTTTCTGCAATAGTGGCCTACAAGTATACTGCTGAAGCCTATGTGACATTTGAGGAAGGTTGCTGTAACCCCCCACAGCAGAAGCTGAGTTGAGTAAATGAGATATTTAGAGAAGATGCCCCAGGTCCTGGCTTTTATGCTGAGCTGTAGCCTGTAAGCCCAGCTGCACAGAGGAGATATATGGCTGTATGACAAAAGCAAGGGATTTCTTCAGTTCTCTTCAGTTTGGAAATTTCATTTAACATCCAGATAAGGTGTTGAGTTTCCACCTGAAGACTGGTCACCCCTCAGCCAATTATTTTCATCTGCAGGCGTGCAGCCCTTGAAAACCTAAACTGTAATCTTATGGAATCAGAGTCATAGAGTGTTTTGGGTTGGAAGGGACTTTAAAGATCATATTGTTCCAACCGCCCTGTCATTAGGAGGGACACCTTTCACTAGTCCAGATTGCTCAGAGCTCCATCCATCCTGGCCTTGCACATTTCCAGGGATGGGGCATCCATAACTTCTCTGGGCAACCTGTTCCAGTGCCTCACCACCCTCACAGGAAAGAACTTCTTCCTTATATCTAATCTAAACCTACCCTCTTTTGGCTTCAAGCCATTCCCCCTTGTCCTTTTACTACATGCCCTTGTAAAAAGTCACTCTCTAGCATTCTTGTAGGCTCCCTTCAGATACTGGAAGGTGCTATAACTCCTCCAAGTTATAAGCCAGCAGTTGTGGAGTAATTTGAAAATAGGTACTTTACATGGTTAAATCAAAGTTTACCACAAAATTCATTTGGCAGAGATTTGTGGACATTTCCTATCATCTTCTCCCACCCTATGCAATGGGTTCAGTTTTACTGGAGCTTTGAGAAAAGACAGTAAGGGGTCAAAATATCTGACTTCGAAATAGTTTCAACATCAGCTTGGGAGTGAAGAGGGCTCAAGAAAATAAAGGAGATGGAGAAAAGGGTATTTAGGAAAAAAGGCCGGTTAAGGGAAAGCCTTGTTTCAAAGGCCAATGTCAAACCTGCAACAGAAGACAAGTTTACTTGTCCAGAAAGTCAATTTGATGTAGACATATTCAATAACCTTATTCTCTTTTTTGTAACCAAACAATGTGACAGTTTTGGCACACTAGCTCTGTCAGATTGACTAGATTTAAAATAGAATTAAATATTTCACAGGTTGGAAACAGGACTTGCTGTCTTTGCAGATATCAGCTGCAGTGCTTTAAAGAAAGCTTTCTGTGAAGGGAAAGAAATAGCAGGCAGTGATGTTTGCCAAGCCAGAATTACTTTGGAAGTCAATAGACTAAATCTCTGCTCTCTTTGTCTTCTTATTGTTTTAGTGGAGTGAAATCACCTTTAAAAGCCTGCCATATCATGGTGTTTCTGGAATCCAGAGATCCTTTCCAAACTTACACATCCACATTGCAAAAAAACAAGTTGTTTCTTCTCTCAGTTTGTGTGGATCAAAGTGGAAATAACATTCCCACATATTGGCAACTTACTGTTTTCCAGGCATGTATTATGTACTTCCTTAGATCCTTTGTGCCAGCTATGAGCTGGACAATTATACTGGAGGACAATACATGCATTGAGGACCAGCAGTTCATCTCAGTAATACTCATGCAAGCCTTCTATATGTTAAACTCACACAGCATTGCCCAGGTTTGGTAGACCCCAGCTGGCCCTAGACTCTCCTCTGCTCTAAAGCAATGGAATGAAATCATACCAATATGTTTTCCTATTAGGTGAAAAACTAGGATTCAACTGCACTTTTATTTTCCCTGCATATTTCTAATGTAAGATAATATCAGAATTTACATATGGAAAAGTGGCATGAAAATATGTGAGTCGTAATTTCATCTCACATGGGAAAGGAGTGACAGTGTTATTGTTCAGGCTGTCACAAATGCAATACTGTACTTCATTTCCACCCTTCTTCCCTGTATTGTATTGTATGGAAGGAAAAAAGCCTTCTTAATACTTGCAGAGAAACAAATGCGATAGGGTAAAAGAGGAAATATAGAGTCTGATATATGTTTTACATCTGATTGTATATGTTATTATGTTATCTTGTGAAAGGAAAAAAAAGAGAGAATTAAATCAAAGCAGGAAACAGAAAAGAGCCATGGGAAACAGATGAATGATGACATCCAAAGAACGGCATGACAAAACTGAAGAAATGCTACACAAAGCCAGGAAGTTGTCATTTTGCAGCAATGGCATCTATCTGTGATCGTCTCCAGCACTGTTTCACCACATCTATCAATGAAGGATGCACAGATGTCACCATGAGAAATTCACAACTCAAAGTTCCACAGTAAGCAATGGAAAGGCTTTGATTGACTCCAGAGGGTTTTGAATCAGGCTCTTTCCATATCCTGGCTCATTTTGGCTTAGGACCTGAAATCTCTGTTTTTAATAACAGCACTTTCCATTTCTGTGGTAACTTACATCCACAGGGCTCAGTGAAAGTTCATAATATTTCCTTGTATGAGTTCTATTAATATCAAGCAAGATAAAGACCTTTTAGCTTGAAACATAGGTCTTCTGACCTTCTACTCTTACAGTTCAGAGCCAGCTGAAAATTGTAATTAATTTTGAACAAGAAATACTAACATGTTGAAGATTGTTCTCATTCTGATTTAGAAAAATACAGCAGCATGAAGTTGACTCAGGAGAGGTTTAGGTTAGATGTCAGGTAAAGGTTCTTCACCTAGAAAGTGGTCAGGCACTGGAACAGGCTCCCCAGGGAAGTGGTCACAGCATCAAATCTGACAGAACTCAAGAAGTGTTTGGGTGCTCTCAGGCACATGGTGTGATTCCTGGGATGTCCTGCACAGGGCCAGGAGTTGAACTCAGTGATTCTAAGGGGTCCCTTCCAACCTAGCACATTCTATGATTCCTTGTGAAACAAATATTATAGAATATAATAACCTAAGATGTTATTCAGACCTTGAAATATCAAGTCAGAGATCATTCTTCAGTTTTATATTTCACCTATGAAATGGGATTCTCTTCTTTTATACATAGGACAGTCAACATCTACCATTACTTACTATCTGAAATACAATCACTGCCTGTTACACATCATAGTGTGATAGAAATATTGTTGAAAAATCCAGTTTCATTTCTTTTGTTTTTGATTTTTTTAGTGGGGGTTGCTGCTCTCTAGTAAACATAGCAACAAATGAAATCTCTTTTTCCCCATCTTTTTTCTTTTTTCAATGCATATTTCCTCTTTATGTTATAATGAAGATGTTTGATTATTTAAGGCAGGACAATACACTGTGAAAACTAAAGGCAATAAAGTAAAAAAAATCTCCCTTGAGCACAAAAAGTAGTATGAAAGTTGTTCTAGTGCATGTTTCAGAAATGGAAAAAGTACTTACTCATAGAAATATGATAGTGGATTCTTTTGGGAAATCTGTCCTGGATTATAAATAAGTGAAAAAAAATATTTTTAGTAGACAACCAATGGATTGTAGACAATGAAGCTAAAATACCTCTGCAAAAATATAACCATCAATGAGCACACATAACACTGGTGTGTCTGTGTGTCTGTGTGGGTCAGGCTGTGTGGGGGGACGTGTGTGTGCATGCAGGTTGCCTTCCTTAGAAGCAATTTCCAAATCCCAGAAGATGAGACCAATAAAATCAAACAACAGCACTGCTATTTTAGCAACAAGAAACAAGAAAAAGGCAGCTCCAGCAGGAGCAGCTTGATGCAAGAAAAGACCTTTTATCTCTCCTTCCATCCTGATATCATAGCCAGGCATCATGATGGGTCTTTCAGTTCCAGGGTAACAGTACACTCCATTTTTAAAGGCCAAAACAGATTCCGATGAGGCTGTCTTGAGTCATTAAAAATAGCCTTGTGCTGAAGTGGAAGAGGGCTTGTTCCAAAGCCCTCTGAAGTCAATAGGAGTTGGCTTCAATTGCCTTTGGATCTAGGCCATGATAGAGGCACCATGAGGTCATAGTTTAACAGCTTTGTTCTAAAGGACAAAGCCTAAAATGTTCCACCACTCGTGAGTTTCTTACTTAACTCCAGGAAACTTCAGTGGACAGTTTGCATTATGAATTGAATTCACTTTCCCTTCAGTGAAGAGGATGCTACCAAGTGCTCAAGTCAGAAAAGCCTGTGGTTGCAGTGATTAGGGCTGCTTCTAGAACAGGGAGGGGTCTCAGGGAGCGCTGAAGTTTTTCCATAAATTACAACTGTGCATCTCAACTCCCTTCTTCAGCTGTCACCACAGATGGCCTGAACGGGTTCAGTAACTGCATGTCACCATAGCTGTAAATGCAGGGATTGTCCTAAGGGCTTACATCAGTAGTTCAGCCTTCTGCAGCAACTTCTTCACAGAAGATTTTTTTTTTTTTTTAGATTTCTGACAAATAAGTAAAAAACATAAATCTATTGAACACTGTTTCTCCCCTCATTTGTATTCCAGCCCTTTGCTCCAGCCAGGCAGGTATAGCAGAGCACACAGTGCTGGTGTTCTGTCTTTCCACATTGCCTTTAGCCGTGAGAGGCAAGCTCATATGAGTTTGCTGAGGAATCCTGGGGTGGTAAGGTGTTGCTTTAGCTCTTTGTCCTACTGTTCTGTTGTGGGTTGTGCATACTCCAAGATTGTCCTCAAGGGAGTGCTTTTCTGAGCCTAAGGATGGGGTTTGTCATTGTGCTGAGCTAGCATGGGGCAGTGCCGGGGCAAGGCACTTCCTGGGGACTATCCCAGAGGGCGAGGTCATATGTGTGGAAGGTTGGTGACAGGGTCAGGATGAGGCAGGTGAAGCACATGAAGGGGGACTTGCTTGAAATTAAGTCTGATTTTGACCCAGTCTGGACCAGCACACAGTCTTGAATACAAACCACATGCTTGTATCTTTTCCCTGAACTTTTGTGTGAAAGTTTGCTTAAATCAAGTAAGAAACATAAGAAAAATCTATTACAAATGAAACTATGACCAGAAAATGGGTCCCAGCTGCCCCTCTGAAATGAAATACTATAATATTTTCCTTTTTCTTTTTTTTTCTTCTGTAACAGTTTTAAAATCTAAATAAAGAAAATAGGATGGAAGAAAATGTCATGACTTCAGGCTAGATGTGCCTCTGTAAGAGTCTCATACAATTAATTGCCTAGTCCTGTGGAGTTGTGGCTCAGATAATTTGGCTGACATACCATCCTCATCAGAAATACCTTAAATAAGTGTTTCTGGAAGCATCAATTTTTGAGAAATATTTAGCATCTTTTAAAAAGAGATGTAAATCAAGACAGATTTATTCCCAGGATAGGGTAAGATGAGCACTTTTTATGTTCAGAAATTTAGGAATTCAGTATCTCAACAACAACAACACAACACCCACCCCCATCTGTCTTAGGCTTATGTATTTCCAAGCATTATTTGCTATCTGTTAGACTCAATAGATAGAGTCCTCTGTCAGAATCCGGTAGTCTGAGCTCTAGTTTGATGAGTTCTGCTGCTAAGGATGCTTACTCGTTCTTATCCTAGATCAAAGCTTATGTCAGAAAGTATTTTGCACCAGTACTGTTAAAAAGGTAGCTTAAATAAATAACACAATTTTTATTTTCTATACATGAAGTGATTCTTTCATGGACAGTAAAGTTTTTGTCTATTCTTACTGAATAAACAGTATTTTTAGTCTATTATTTCCCACCATTATTGTAATGTTACTCAATAAAACTAAATGCTTTATTTGTTCAGCAGTGTGACAGTGTATTTCCTTAACAACACAACATCATTGTGTGCTTTAGGAAACAGCTGCACAACCCAGTAAAGTGATGACACATACTTGGAATTTTCTCCATCTCTCAACCACATTTTGATGAATATCCCATGAAATGAATAAAAGCTATCTGCTGTAAATGTCAGGCAGGTGCTACGCAGCTGCACACCAAACACGGAAAGACTATTTCATGAGAATCTATCTGCTGTATCTATCTCTTCATCTCTCCATCTCTGCACTGTGTCTACCCATCTACATCTTTTCTGTCCAGTCTGCCTAAATCTCATCTCTGAATCTATTTCAATCTAATCATCAGCTTGCTTCTCTAAAAACCCAAGTTTTACTTCCCGCTGTGGCATGACATCCAAGCCTTTTGCTAAGGATATTAAATACAGCTCATTTTCTAGATTCGGCATTGTTTGGAATCTCCTATTAAGGGACATTCAAGAATGTCAACTTTCCTTTAGGCATCATTTAATTAAATTATTTTAAGTGCTCATCAAAGCACCAAATTCTGAATTTTCAATATCTGACCCTAGCAGCTTGCACAATTCTTGCTGCACAGTGAGTTTTTAAAAGGAGTTTTGCCTTCACATTGTAGTGAGGCATTTTAACGCCATCTTCTTCATGGTTTGCTGCCAAGGTAGGTAAGTTTGGTTCAGCTGGATAGACAGTATGTGTTTGCTTCAATGAATCTTTGTACTACCTGGGTGCAACAATCTCCACACTTTCTGAAGAACCAACAGGACTAGGAGAATGTTGGTGTGTGCTGTCCTTGTGCTGTCCTTGGCACATTCTGATGATCATATTTGGGGTGGCTCACTGTCCATAATCACACTTCTCTCCATTGTCTGTGGAATATGGATGGGTCTGACACTTTCCCAAATGTGCTTGAAATGAGAATCATCTACCTAAAAGCTATTCACACCGCGTGAACTCTTTCTACTATACCTGATGTACACTTTACATGGTGTCAGTATTTGTATATGTGTATGTATATGAATCCTTACATACCTACTCTTGTATATATTTATATATGTGTGTGTGTGTGTGTGTACAATAGAATACTTCAGGTGGAGGAAAACTACAGTGTTCATCTAATCCAACTGCCTCTACACTTGTTTTTTTATATGTATCCTTCTGTGTAAAGGAGAACCACCAATGCTGTACATAAATTCATGGTGTTAGCTTGTATCCATGTAGTTGAAAATCTAGGAGAAGTAGCTAATACACCAGATACTTGTACTGCAGTTCAGAGGGACCTCAGCTAGCTTGAGAAATGGTCCAACAAGAATCTTAGGTAGTTTAACAAAGGGAAATGCTAATTCCTGCAACTGTGGGGGAATGACTCTGTGCACCAGTACCCACTGAGGGCTCAGCCAGCTGGAAAGCAGTTTTTCGGAAAAAGCCCTGGGGGTACAGTTGTACACCAAGTTGACTATAAGCCAGCAATATGCCCTCACAGCAGAAGTGAGCAACATTCTGGCCTGTATCAGAGCTGCATTGCCACAGGTCAAGGGAAGTGACCCTCCCTCTCTATTCAGCCCTGAATATCTGGAGTGCTTTGTTCAGGTTTGGACTACAAGTACATTCTGGATGCAGTACAAGATAGTCATGTACATACTGGATTAGATGCAGAGAAGGACCACGATGATGAAGGAAGTGGAGCATCTGACATATTAGTAAAGGTTGACTCACCCTGAAAAGAGGCAGCTTAGGGGGAATCTTGCCAATGTGTATAAATACCTGATCAGAAGACAGCCAGACTCTTCTCAGTGCTCCCTAGTGAGAATACAAGAGTCAATGGTCACAAACTGAAATACTGATAATTCTATTTAAACATCAGGAGAAAACTTTTTAAATGTGAGTCTGGTTTAACACCATATTAGGTTGCTCAGAGAGATTGTGGCATCTCCAGCCTTAGTAATATTTAACACCTCACAGGACACAGTCCTGAGAAACCTGCTCTTAGCTGATTCTGCTTTGAGCAGGGAGTTATACTGGGCCAACTCCAGAGGTGCCTTCAACCTTCACCAGTTCTGTGATTCTGTGGAAACGTGATTCTGTGGATGGAGGTGCCACAGAATTTCTTATTTGCTTAGCATTTTGCCTTAATTTTCAGTCAGTCACACTAGAAACCTGGAAGAAAACTACCTTAAATGCATTCAACAGACTTCTAGAAGCACTGACATTGTCGATTCAGTGTCTGATAGACACCAATACATGGACTGGCTTCCCTGTTCCACACTCTCTCTCTCAGATGTTCCACTAGTACCTATCTTTCTCGATTTTGGTCCAGAGGATTTTATCCAACAGTTATTTTGTACAGATTGTATCATCCTCCTGCTTTCCTTTAAATTCCAGTCCCTTATGCATCACAAACTGCACAAAGTTTATTCAGTCAGACTAAGCCATGGTCCTTACTATTGTGCTTGTCCTTAGCAAGTTATCTTACCTTGTTTTTACTGGCATTGATTATTTGCACTGAAAATCCTTGTCAGACAGGAGGGTAGCTGAGGTCTGTTTTTTCAGCTCTCCAAAGGAAGAAACATTATTTCAGTAAACCAGTGGTTCAGTTCTAACATTACATACCACTCTCAAAAAGCAAGACATTCCACCTGAAATGAACAATAAAGGTGTGGATCATTTTTCCTCTGACATGGTAAAACCTGGTTGAGCATAATCATTGCCCGATTTATCCTAGACTAAGTCTTATGTATTTTCATATGACAGGCATATGAAAAGTTTTCTAAAATCAATTTCTTTAAACTTCCAATGTTTATATATAATGAAATATCTACATTAAAGAAATCATCTGACTTTAATTGATCAAATTTTCTTTTTTATTTGTTTCTGTGCATTACATAGAATTGATAATAAGTGTTCACTAAGGAGGCCTATAAGGTCTACAATGCTCACATTTTATGTAAAATTAGAAAAAAAATATCTATTACCTAATGGGACTGTTGATGGCTTATTTTTACTTGTGTTTTTCCTATTCAGCTAGTAAATAAATATAAATAGACCAGGTCAGTTAGATGTTAGAAAGACTTTTATATAATGATAGATTCTCCAGAAACATAAAATATCTCCAGAGTGTTTTTTCTCTTGTCTTTTTTTTCTTTTTATTTAATGTATTTTTCTTGGAGTACATATACAAAATCAGTGCAGTCATCCATGAAATATTAATTCTTCCCATAAATGCATGAGAAAAATTAAAATTTACCTTACTAAGGATGAAACTGTAGGATTAAATATGCATTAAAAAACAAAGATATATAAGACAGTTCCACAATAATTAGGATGGAAATTTATTTTTTTTTATCATAAAGCCTGTGTTTATTTGCTTTTCACAGGGAAAAGATATCAGACTTTATTAAATCAAGAAAACAACATAATTTCTTTTTGTCTCTAGCATGCAACCTGAAGGTAAATATTACATTTTTAGGGGCTTTTCTTATGCATTTTTCTTTAGAGTTTATGATTAAAAAATCACTAAATGAAGAGCTGAAAGAAACTGTTTTCCTGTTGTGTCTGGTTTTTCTTTCCTTTTTAATTTTATTTTTCATTTTATATGTATTTAAAATGGAGTGTAGCCCTCCCCTTTTATTCCCTCAGCTGAAGAGAGGTTTTGACTTATGTCAAAGATTTCAAGCAGAAGAGCCTGAGGGTAAAACTTTCAGTCATATCCTACTAACAAAAGAATGATAAGGAAAAGGAAGGGTTGTTTGTCTTTTTCACTCCTTAAATGGACTAATTTCATGCTATACTCCAGAATATGAATCTGTCAGCAACACAACTTGTCTTCCAAGCCTTTGAGATACTCTGTAGTCTAAACCAAGGATATCTAAAAATAACTCTAAATCTAGGCTCATGGATAACTCAGTTCCTTTGGAATAACTGTATGCTTTATAGTGAGTCTCATCTGCAAGTGAGATGAAGTTTCTCAAAGGAGTAGTAGTGATGTCCATCACAGTATTCCCACTGTCATGACTATTATATTCTTTTCCCCACATTTATCTTTTTCAAAATGAATAGGATTTCCAGCAATTTACAAGATTGAAGCACCCAAAAGAATTAATATTGCTCTGAATCATTGTTGTCCTCAAAAAAAGAAAGAATAGCACCCAGTAAAGATTATGGATTTGAAGAAATATGTAGGAAATAGCCTAAAAGAAGTAACCCAAACTGAATAAATGTATGGCAAAATCCTGCCCTCCCCCATTACTGTGTATAATATCTGTTTGCCTAACCTGGTCAGCAGACATTGAGGATTCTGTAATCCTCTTCGGCAAACAAATCTGGAGTTACCCTCTCTTCACAGTGAGAAAACTTTGTGAAAATTTCTATTGCTGCAATTTAAACCTGCAGTATTTGTTCTGTCTCCAGTGTGCATTAAAAAAAAAAAAAAACCAAAAAAAAAACAACACCAAAACCAAAATTCAAAACAACTGGTGCTAAAAATTTTCTTTCCCCATTTCAGTAAATTTTTATATAGTTGAAAACTGCTTTAAAGTCTCTCCCTCTCTTCTATTTGCATTTAAAATAAAATAAAAAACCAAACAAATAAAAAAAAACACAACAAAATCCTCCAAACCAAAGCCAAAAAACAACCAAAGTAATGAGTTCAAGTCTCTTTTTTAGGTCTTCTACGTCTCTATCTTCAGATTTCTGATCAGACTTGTCACTGACCACTGGATCCTCTCCAGAGGTGCCCTTTTTTTTTCAGAAATACATATGGCATGGAGCTCTGGATGAAGTCACACTTTATTTGAAGTGGAAGGGATTCTATGGCATGTCTTCCATATGGAACACCTGCTTATTATTACCAGTGTGATGTCAGCCCTTTTGTAATATATGCCACCACCAACTTACATACTGTGTTATTCACCTTAGCGTCAAGAGGTTTACCTGCAACCAGTTGATTTACTGGTGTATTTGTACTTCGTTTATCTCTTACAGTGCCATTATTTATGCATCTTCCCATCATGATGTTGCTTAACACTTCATTTCTTATCTAATTCTGTGCATTTATTTATTTAACCTTATATTTCTATTATGTTTGTAGCATTGGGATAGAAAAGAGAGTAAAAATTTTAAAAAACATAACTATGTCATTTTTTTCTTCTTTCCTATTCACACATCCCTTTATTCTGTCATAAAAGTTCTTTCAATGGATTTGACAGTGTTTCTTTCTGACTAACCTATTTGTCAAATACTTACAGTCTTTTTGAAAATTTATTTATTCCAGTGTCATTTTAGAGCTGAAGTTAAGCTCCACTGATCTATAAATGACTGGGGACTTATTTTCTTCTTTTTATAAACGTTACACTGGATTTCATCTTTTCTGTCTTCTGGAGCCCAGCTATCCTCCATAATGACTAGATTTTCTGGCATTGCTCTAGACAGTGTCTTAATTTCTCTGAGGAGAATTTAAAGAGGGTATCAAATTATTTGAAAGCATTTAAGTTCTTTAGATAGCCTCCAAGATGCTCTTTTTCTATGCCAGCTGACTTCATACACTTCTGACATTGATGCTAATTGTGTTAGCTGTCTGTTCACAGCTGGTGAAGACTAAAGTCAAAAACCCATGGAACTCTTTAGCTCCACTGGCAACATCTGTCATTAGCCTTTCCTTTCCATTAAGCAAAAGACTAGACCCTAGCACTTAAAAAATTGAAGAATGCTTTAGTGTTGCTCTTTTTATATAACAACTGTATTGCAATTATCTTGTGTTTTGGGCTTTCTGGCATTGGCTCTTCATATTTAAGTTATTCATCATGCTTGTCATTAACAATTTGACCAGTTTGTATTTTGCATTCATTTCTTTCTTGAGAGTGAAATACTGAAGAATTAACTGAAGCATCTAACTATTGAGTTCATGTATTTTTTTTCGAGGAGAATTTCAGGTGCAACTTAGAAGTAAGATTATTTTTCATTACAGCTAAAGGGAAATTAAGAGATAGGTGAGAAAGAAACTTGTGAGGGAGTGAAAGATGTTGCTTCTGTTCTGGTTTGCAATGCTGCTGAACACATTATTGAGTCCCCTAAACTAGAAAATTAAATCAGTCCCTGAGGTGGACACTCTTCCTCATACTTACTTTGCCTTTCATCTTTCTTTGGCCTTTATTTAGAAATTGACAGTTGCCAACTCAATTTATCATTCATTATATCGTCTTTCCTATAGTTGTGTGTCCTAATGGGTCTTCGTGATCAGTTCACTGAGTTATGAAAAACTCCTTTCTTGAAACCCACTCTCCTGTTTTCCCACTGTTCTCCATTTCTAAGAAGTATCAATTCTATCACTGACTGCTCATTCTCCTTTAATTTAACTGCCCCTCCCCATTTTCAGTCATGTTTTCCATTTTGATTTGAATCAAGTTGAGAAGGATCAAGTTTGATTTCTGTGGAGAATTGTGAAAGTAATAATTTATTCTGATTTTTAACTTAGACAATTCGTAATCTAGGTTTCCTTCATATTCATGTAGTGAGACAGACTACCTCTAAGGCAATTCTTCCCACCCTAAAATAGCAGTCTAGGACAGATGGAAGGGTCTGATTGCAAAATGAGCCTACATGACTAGTTTAAATTAGATACCTAACTATGAAAAGGCTAAAATAAATTTAAACACACCCAGCTTTGCATTTTCTATGTCCTGTTGTATTGCTTTCCTAAAGATGTCCTTTCCTCCTTCTGTTATTGGTCTGGAGAATTTCAACAGGTCTGTCTCCCACCAGCTTCCAGATCTCAGAGTAAACATGTGCATCCTGCGTCATATAAGGCAAAATACTTTACACATATCTACAACTGATTCAGTCATTTCCTTCTCGTCCTTCTTATGACCCTATTATGAATACCTCCTCCCCTTTCAGGAAACCCAAGTCCTCTAAGCTTCACCATCTGTACAGACATATATTTATCTCCAGGATGTGTGTGTCCTTGCTTGGGCTTTTACCCTCTCCGATGGGATTGATAAGAACACCAGCTGAGGCTCCGATTCTCTCATCTCTTCATGAGCCTTGCTGTTTCTTATGGTTTTCTCTGACTTGTTCCTAGACCAGCAGCGTTAGCTCTAAAGTGAGTGAGACACAAGGAGGAGGTGTCACAGGGTTGAATGAACCTTGGCAGACATGTGCAGTAGCTCTGGTTTGGGCAGAACCTCTCCATAAGCATTAGGTCATACCAACAAATGGATGTTTCTGCTACCCAGAGAAGTGAGTCACCAACCACTGCCACCTTTCATTTTCTTTTGTGAGCAGGGGTCATGAACCACTTAGCTGTCAGAGCATGTGGTTTTTCTTACTTGAGCAATGCAGTTGGTTTCTCACTCATTGCCAAGACAGTTTACTACTTTTTTTAGAGCCTGATAAATTGCCAGCTGAGGCTGAAGCTCCATCTGCCAGCAGTAGTAGGTCACAGCCAACTTTCTCCCTGTGCAGTAATGTGTTCCTTTGCTTTCACTGGGATTCTGCAGACTTCTGCTTCTTCATTGTTGGAGTCTCCACATCTAGTACATCTATTAAGTTTTTGCATTCTCTCATACTTCTTAGCCCACCTGCTCTTCCTGTAATTCTACAATTTGATTTCTAGGAAATTGCACTTCCTGGATCTCTGGATTCTGCTATAAACCACATTCTCTGAAAATCCAGACTGTGACCCAGATAAAAACATCTACAGTTGGGATCTTAGTCTGGACACAGCTCCCCTGAGGGGCAGGTGGAGGAAGAGCTGGCTGCTGAGTCAGCTCTAGCAGGGAGAAATTACACAGCCCTATTACCTTCTTTTCCACAGCCCTGTAAACTCTCTGAGTCTGGTTTATTCCAATCTCCTTATGAAGTTCTCCCTTGTTGTCATCTGTTACTGGTTAAGTGATCTCAACCTTTCTTTGGGAAAGGGGTCTTCTAAGTAAGTCCCTGATTTAATACTTCAAAGCTGACACTGAAATTTGAATCAAAATGTGATACCCTGTCAGCTGATGATCTGAAAAGGTTTTTAGTCACATTTTACTAATCAGCATTTCTCCAGTGGTAGCTAACCCTCACAGTTGCTGTCTCTGAGTCACCATAAGTTAAGACCAGATGAACAGTCTGGACTAAACCTCTGTGCCTAAGCACAATGGTTTGACCAGGGTCACACTCATTTCTGGGACTGATTTCTCCATTAAGCTCAGCAGCAACCCCCTTGGTATCTCCAGGGCTGAATCTAAACTCCCTGCCTGTTCTTTTGCAGGTCCTACCTAAGCACCTTTTATGACACAAATGAAACGAAACAAGGTCAATAATTTTTGGCAGGGGATGTGAAGAGGGATCTAAAGGAAAGTTGCAATTGAGTCTGACTTAAGACATTGGGGTTAATGGTGTTGGGATTTTTTACACTAATTTCAGTTGTCTTCAGAGCAAACTGATTGTTAGTCAACTGCTATTACTTCTTCATATTATGTCAATATATATAATATTTTAAAAGAAAAACCCTTTCAGAGAAGAGCCACATGTGAGTCAGGTGTTACTTATTTGTTGATAGAAAAAAAATAAACAGACCTATTCAAGAAAATGTTCTGAGAACAGCTGCTAAAAAGATGTGACACAGGACTATTATTATTTCGGTCAGAAACCTCACCAAAGTACTTTGAGAGTATCTTAAAATCTCAATTTCTAAAAAATCCTCCCAGGTCTTTCATCCATCATCTAAATGCTGGAGATGTGATGACACAGAAAGATGTGGAAAGATTGCAAAAAAAGTAGGAAAGTGGCAAAGCTAATTTTTCTAGTTTCTGTGTGACTATTTTTCTACATCAAATCAGAGTTATGTCTATGGTATGATAGATTTTCCAGAAGAAGATGCAGTACACACTCTCCTGCTTTTTTCCTGCTGTCATGTTTTGTGTCTTGATGAGCATTAGTATATTTTCTTCTGCTTAAGTCTGCTTAAATTTTAAATGCTTTGGTTACCAAAGAGCTATCAGTGGTCTCAGAACACATCTGGGCAAAGGACCAGAATAGCTGTTGCTAAATGTTATTCACAGGGAGCCGGCAGGAAAAGAAAAAATAAAAACAAACAAAACATGGTATTTTAACTCCAGAAAAATGGTTGCTGTTTTGTTTAGGCTTATTTTTAACTTTATAGTGTTACTGCATCCTCAGTCTTATTCTTCCTCCTTTGTGTATGTTTGTGCTCTAAATACAATTTCTGGTACAATTTCACTTTCCTTGTGCCTGTCCTATCAGATTTCTGGTTTTCCAATCAGGAGGAGAAAGGGAATGGGAGTTTCCCTGGATTTCTCCAAATCTGATAAAATGACAGCAAAATTTCAGCTTTTAAAAGAAAATACTCCTGTACCTGCTCTCTGTTTTGCTTCCATTACTATAGTTTTTTTTCCAAATTGCTATTTTTCTCCTATGCTTACTAAAAATTTTTAATATGTCTTTAACGTAATGTGTCATCTTTGCATCATTGACACTCTTCAGGTTCCCTGAAACTCTCGCCAGTCCTAATGAAATAAGAATGCTCTTTCCTTTTTTTGAATTTTGCACTTTTCTCCTTTCCTGGTTTCCCTTCACTTATTTTGACCCCATTTGGCTCTGATGATGCAACTGTGGTCTGCACGGGGGTTTGGACCTGTCAGTTCATGGTCAGCAAGGCTCTCTGGTGTGGTAAGGAATTCATGGACTAAATTTCAAGGCAATGAAGAAAGGGGAAATAGGATGTATATGTAATGACATGGAACTTTCAGTTTAATATTGTCTCTCACTACATGTCCAACTGATAATATTCTTCCTGGCACCTTTTATTAGATAGTTCAAAGCCCTTTACCAGTCTCTTTCAGATTGCAAGACCCTTACAACCTTTACAGTGCAATACCTCTTCTGCTATTTCTAAACCAGGCAAATAGTGAACTGTGAAGTTCATAAAACTATTTAAGGGAAGACTTTAATTTTCACTTAATTCTATATTGATTATATAGATGTGAAAATAAGAGCTATATATTTCCAGGTCTCTATATATTCCTGATCAGGAAGGAATTTTCAAACTGTATCTTAAAGTAAGTCCATTTTATAACAGCAAGAAAGTAAAGAATGAGAAATGGTGCAAGTAAAGTTGCTTAAAGGTAAAATATTAAAATTGTCAGATGTGGTGTGGTTAAGTGCAATGCATCCCTACATCCAAAAGAGCAACACTACCTTCTGTATCTTACACTTCAGTGTTATGAACACTGGAAAATTGGTAATGACCTGCATGAAGGGTATCAGAGAGATTTATGCAATGTTATTTCAGTTGTCATGATGTAATGTCAATAGTTGAAGCAACATCTGTCCAGGTGGTTTTGATAAGTAAAATGTGCAGTGTTTCAACCTTCTTTTTCCTGAAATTTCACAAAAATTGTAAAAAGCTATGTAATCTACAGCTGATGCTGGGATGACTCTTTAGCTTAGAAGTCCTTTGAGCCAGGTGTGATGGATAGAACCTCAGGACAACTGTATGTTGCCATTGCCCTAAATGGAACCAAATTCTCAGCCCATTTGTTTTCTGTCCTCATGTTGGACTGTAGCATTCATCACGAAGTCAATCTTGAAGATATTCAACATGACCCAAGTCTGTGCTTCAGAGATGAGAGTGCTTAGACTTGGAAGAGCTCATGTGCTAAAGAGACTGGATTTCAACCTGCTGTGTGCTTTTTTTCATTTTTGAATTTTGAATAATATAATAAAATACAAGGTACATTTGATGACAGAATACCATAAGAGTATATAAGAAAGGAGACATCTATATATCTAAAAAATCAAACCCCCCAAAAAGAATTACAAAAGGCAGGGCCTAAGGATTACTAACAAAAGTTTTCTACTTGCTGCTAAGGGCTCAGCTGGGCCACTGCAGCTATTCTTGAGTACCATACCCCTGAGGACCATACTTCAGAGACCCATACTGCAAGAACTACATGAACTTTTTGGAGAGTCTGGAAGCTGAATTAGAGGTCTAAAAATCATGAGGGAATATTGACATAAATAGTGAAAAGGTAGGGGTGGACAACCTAAAGAAGAGAAACCTGAAGGAAAACAAAACAACAGGCTTCAAGTATGTAAAGAACTCGCTCAAGGAGGAAAAGAATAATCTGTTTTTCACATCCAGTAGGGCTATAAGGAAAAACAATGGAATTGAAGAAATACAAGAGACATTCATGTGAGACACTGGGAAAACTTACTAAAATTTAGTTTAGAAAAACCTCAATCAGTTAGTGGACCAGTGGAAGAGGTTGATTGGTGATTAGGACGTGTAGATGTAGTATATAACTATACTTACGAGGCATAGTTAGGGTACGATTAGAAAGTATAACTGATCTCATCATACAGCAGTCAGTTACTGAAGTTACTTCTAATCCTATTTTTCTTTGGTTCTATTTTTTTAATATGAAACAATTCAGTGTTTAGCCATGATTCACTCACTACTGAAATAATTCTGGAAAAGTATGTTAAATGCTATCTGTAAATGTGATTTTTTCATGATTTGTCTACACAGGAGTTTACTGTTCATGCTGAGAGCACTACTGTATTAACATTCTGTGTACCCAGTTCGAGTTCTCTTGGTGGAATTGGATGGGATCAGCAATGCCCAGAGGAGTAAAATTTGAAGCCTGTGCCTCCTGAGACACTCTGAGGTGTCTACCTTGTGTCATTCAGGGGACTGGGACTGTTCATTGGTCCTAAGTGGATGCATGCAGAACATATTGCAATTTAGCACATGAAGCAAGGAAGCACTACAAGACGGACCGTGCAGCGTTCCCTCCCTCTGCAGAGAGACCGTGCGCAGCACAGACAAGGTGCCAATGGAATTGAAGAACAGGCGGCATTGTTCCCAGTTTTGGCAGACGGTGTGGATTTTCACAGCAGTGTGCTGCCATGTGTGATGCCCGGGCGCAGGGGGCTGGAGCTCGCCCGAGGGGAGCCTGGAAGCGCTGCTGCAAGGAGCAGAGCTGCCGCGGGATGGAGCGAGCTGCCCGACACTGCCAAACTTGGCTGAGACATTTCACACTGTAAATTTAAAACAGAAATGTGAATACGGCAAAAACATAAGCTGTTTCTGGATGTGTCTCAACAAGACATGGCTTCTTGCAGAGAGCAGGCAGAAAAGAGGGAAGAATTCAGTATTAAAAAAAAAGCCAAAATATGCCTGAGCAGTGGTACATGAACACACGTTGTCCTAAAGCCTATTGAGCTGTGCTGAGTGCCTGTTATACTCATGAATATTGCTGAACCAAACTGTAGCAAAGGAAACCACTTTCCAGGGCTCTCTGAGTTATTCTTTAATTCTGGACACCACCTAAATTCTAATTTTTGAACTCAATATTTTCCATTCTTTTTTCAAATGCAGAGTCCACCCCTCTGCAGCTAAAATGCATATGGAACAAAAACAAGGTAAGAAAAGAATTTGTCCCTACACAAAGCACTTGAACTGGAAGACAGAGCTGAACTGCCAAACCCTGTTTATGAATTGCCTCAGTTAGGACCCTTTGGATTGCAGCTTCTGCTCTGTGCGATCACATATGCCCTGAAAGTCAACACAATTTCAGGTAGATGTTGCAACAGTAGTTGGGAGAAGCTGTGTGTTTACACTGGGGACAGGGTCCAAGCCAAGCATGTTTACTCAGGGAGTCATGTCCTCAGCAAGAATGGGAAACTGCTCTCTTAATATGGAGGAAACCCTTTGGTTTCGGGAGAAAACTTGCATGGACATACTATGATAAACCGGAAAAATTCAGTAGGTATTTGGGAGGAAATAATCAAGAACACATTGCAAAAAGATATTATATTTGTATTTTTTTAAAAAAATACATATTTACATGTTGACTACCACTTTTTTGAAGGCTACTGGGTTATAAAAAACTTTCAAAATCACAGACTACTTCTAATGTTTTTTGCATTAGTTAGATGATAGAATTAGTTAGATACTTTTTATTACCATTTATCTCACAATAGATGATTAAAAACTAACCAAATTAGTTTTGTTGAAGGACAATTTCTAGCCAAATTTACTATCAAATGTTATGACTCCCTTTTCTCAAAATTTGGTATCAAATTCTTGAATTTAAAGACTAAACATTGCCTGGTGATGATAAACTCCTATAGAGGAAATTTTTTCTGGAAATATTATAAGTCATAAGAATCCCTTTTACTAGCTCAATATTTTGTTAAAACATTTTTGTGAAGAAAAATTTATGGAATTCCGCCCCCCCCCCCTCCCCCCGCAAATTTTGACTGTTAAATTTCATCTCTCTGTGTGACCGTGTATTAAATTGGGTTTAGAAATTCAGAAATGTCCGACTTCCAGGAGATGGTGCTGTGGCACTTCAGCTGCCTTCCTACTGGGTTTTATGTTCCAGTTACCAGCTCTGGTGAAAATTTTCTCTTTCACTGTGATTCCTCAGAAAAGAAGGAGCCCCCCTAGCCTGACCTACTTATATTTTTCTCTCCTCCCAAGAAACCCCCTAATTTTTTTAAGCCAGAAAAATTTAAAATCAAAAGGAAGTACAAATACTGCCTGGCAATTAATGTGGGGACCAATAAAGATGAGTATCAAGTAATGAGATGTAAGATCAAGCTGCTTATTTTAGACTTGGCTAAAACCAGTTCTGTTGTTTTGGTTGACCTGCTTCTGAGGGTACCAGTCTATACCTGAAGTTTTTATGTGAGCTGGTCCCAGTTCAGCAATATTTAAATCCAAATTTTTATCCTAGTCTATCTTTGCCCCTAGAGTATCCTCACCTGTTAATTAAAAATGTCATCTCTGAAGGCACACTCATCATCTCCTGACAGCCCCTGTTCCAGCAACTCCCATGGAGTGAACCCAGTGCTAACCACAAAAAAAGTAGTAAGGAAGAGGGGAAAAAAAGCCCACAACCAACTAAACAAAACATCAGAAAGATTAGAAAGTTAATTGGATTTTTTTAAATAAAGGAACATACTTCTTTTTTAAATAACTTTTGAAAAGCTCTTTCCCCTCCCTCCCCACTGCCAATCCATAGCCTTGATTTATGGCCCTGCAAACCTGGGCAGTAGCGCCTGCAGGGGAGATAATGTGGGTCCAGCAACTAATTCTATAGCCGTGGCATTGCAGACATGGAAAGTCTATCAGTGTTGGAAAAGCTCGGTATCTTTTTGCAGCATGCTGCCCTAACTTTTGTCTTGTAAGCATTGCAGGAAATCAGGAGTCCTGGAAACCATCCAGTACCTACATTTCTGTTTGCTTTATGTAGATCATTTGGAGCTGTGGTTTAGTTCTCTTTCCTTTCCTTTCCTTTCCTTTCCTTTCCTTTCCTTTTTCCATAATATTTCTGAAATACTTAAGTGCAAGGGTGTGGAAATCAGTACTTCCAGATTCCACAACTGGCACTGACTACAGCTAAGAGGGATGCAGTATTGTCCACACAAAACACTGGAAAGACATGAAAAATGCAGTGCCTTAAAAAAAATCACAATTAAAAAAATCAAACATTTGTTCACAATTTGAATGGAAAAACTGAACAACAAAAAAAGAATAAGCTGTTGTCTGAGAAAATTTACATTTTGAAAAGAAAAAAAGACCTTTTTTTGTTTAGTTTTGGTTTGGTTTTTTGTGGGAGGCTTTCAATGTAATTTTTGTCACTAGGTTTAGCAATGACTTTGACAGACTGCTTAACCTTGAGCAAACCCTTCATCTGCTAGTTACCTAAGTGACTCCCACCTGTGTTAGCAAAGTGTCTATAGAAAGATAATGAAGCTTATCTCAAGTGTTCTTCTGCAGACATTTTTAGTGGAAAGAAGAGAGCTTTATTCCCTACAGCTACATTTGCAACATTTATTTCTTCTGCTTCTTTTGTGTATCTTCTAATACAGAAGTGCATTGTATTTCATGTCTTTGTTTTGCAAAGGCAGCAGTTGGTAGCATGTGCAATCAGGAGACATTAGAATGTTTTCTGCAGAACAGGAAAAAGTGCTTTGCCAGTCATGTTTCCTTTTCTAGAGACCACTTTATCAGAGACTTATCGGTACCCTATATGATGTATCGATCAGACCTTATGAATACTCACAGAAAGACATGTTGCCTGAGAAGAAAAACTACATAGTGCGCTCATGCTTTCTGGAGTGTTTGTAAAAGCTGTAAAATGTCAACGAAAAAGCTGGGTGTGTGCATGTCAATGCCTGCATGCAGCTATTTCTGTAAGGGTTTTATAGGGCGCAACTGATCCCCACTGTAAATCTCTTCCCAGCCCTGTTGAAAGGAAGGGCAGGTTCATTTCAGAGATAAACACTGGAGTCACAGACAAATAAAATAATGCAAGATCTCTGCAAAAGTCTCTGCAAAGAATGGTCTTGGGCCAGGACTTCCCTCCGTCTGGCTGGCTCTACAAGGCATGTGGGTCTCACCTTAAAAGCAAGTGAGACTGCAGGACAAACTGCAAAAGAATGCATTAAGTACAAAAAGGTGCAACTGAAAACTGAACAAAAAGGAAGTTTAAAGTAAATTATGTCTACTAGCTTGTTCACTTGCTTTGAAAAGATATCTGATTTTTGAGACAAAGAAAATCTGGAAGACCTAATCTACCTGGCCTTCTGTAAAGCCTCATTCTATGGAAGCATCTGATTTAAGAACACAGATATGAATTTTTAATTAGACTGGAGAAATTGAATTACGACAGGAATTACAAGTGTTTTATGTATGTCATAGTGAAGTTCAGTTATATTATCTTCCTGGAAAATATTTAAATGCCTGGTTCTTGAAGAACTGGGGCTTTTTAGCAGGTTAAACAGATCTTTTTTAGTATTCTATATAAAGGCATTTTACAAAAGTCTGATATAAAAACATTTTGCAAAGTTCTTTTCTTAAGGTTTTTGTTGTTGTTTGCTTGGGTTACTTTTTGATCTTTGTATTTTTTTCTTCATCTTTGATAATTCTTTAGGATATATTTGGGACTGAAAGTAACATCTATCATTCTGGGGCTTTCTTCACCTGACTTGGCGTTTTTGTGAAGCCATTGCAACACAGACAACTATGGACACCAACATATGGTATGGGTAAAATAAGGGTACAAACCATATCCATATTCCCCACTTTAGTCAACAGTACAGTACAGAACAGGACACATTGTGCTGTAAACACACTAAGAAATTAATATTTTTGTCCCTGGCTATACAGTATTCACTCTTAACTAAAACCTTATATAAATGCTTCCTTATTCACAAATAAAAACTTATTCCTAGCCACATCCATTCAAAAATTTGTCCTGAGTAGCTCTGTTTTGGCTTGGGTTTTGATGCTATAGATAATGTGAAAACAATAAAGCTGTAAATGCTGTAGCTGTTAAGTGGTTTAACCAGGAGATTAATCTTGCAGATTACAAAAATTGAAGAACAAAGGAGAAGCTGACATTGAATATGAGTTTGTGAAATTTGTCATTTTTAGTTCAGCAGAGACAACATGCTTTAGCTGAGCTACTCTCCATATTGCAATGCACAGGAGAGTAATTGTCATAGTGATAATAAGCTCTCTTCCCAGCGTGGATACTGAATGGTAGAGAAAAGTGACAATTTAGCTCCTTTCTCATACAGCTATATCAACACAAGTAAGTCTATCTCTTCCACCTGTCAGCAGAGGTACATTTGTTCCAAGCTGTATTTATGCATGGTGCTTAAATAGCAAAGAACACTGATTCTTCACTGATTTTTTCCACTTTTGTTCAGCTTCACTGAAAACTCACTTTCCTCCATAACAGCAGAATGGAGAGAGAAAACTATTCCAGTCAGAAGGGGAATTACATAGAGAGAAAAAAAAATATACTTTTTCAAAATATTCTTCTTTTTCATTATCCTTTTGGGTTGGTGAGTTAAAAAAAGTTGCCTACTACTATGTGGAGTTACCCACATCATGTCCAGGGCTGGAAGTGATGTACCAGTTTGCCTTGCTGCTAGGAAGTGCTGTAATGCTAATATTGTTGTACAGCTCTAGGTGGTACTTTTGCATTGCTTTGATCATATGCACACACTAGCTTTTTAATGTGGAATTCGGCTGCTGCTGAGGAAATTGAGTACTTGGAAAAATCAGCCCTGGTTGTTACTTTGAAATAATATCAGTATCAAACTTAGCAAAACAAGGAAATCATGTAAGTTTTCACAGTTAAGTAAAACATCTACTCAGGACTAAGTTCCATGTAGAAATACTTCATTCCTCACTTTTCAATGTCAGCAGCATCTTCTCTGAAATTTTAACTGAGCCAAGAAATGAAATGTTGGCTGTGCTAGCTATCACTACAGCTGACTTTATACAAAATAAGCAGCAACTTGCTGAGTATCTGAGAACTGTTGCATACAACCCAAAAACTGTCTTTCACAAGAAATGACCCTTAGATACATCAATATTTAGCTTCCTGAATGATAAATGCTGAATTAGTTCTTAAGTTCCACTCTTCTAAAAGAAAATGTTGGAGCCAAACTCACCAAAAACAGAGACTGGTGTCCAAACGTAGCTCAAGCCAATGAGCCATGTGTCAACTCAGTGAGCCAGTGTCAACTCAGTGACAAAGGCAGGTTTCACAGTTCTGGTGGTTGATTTTCCTTTCTGTTATAATTTCAGAGCAATTTGTTTGTTTCTAAGGCATCAGCACACAGTTTGTGTAGAAGTACATGAAAATGGTCATTTTACTTTACAATTTGAAGGCTCTTTATGTTGCTAGTCTTGGTAAAAGAGCTGTAGGGTGAAGGAGAATCAACTGCTTTGTACCAGAGAGATTACAGCAATGTCACAAGCATGAAAATTTGTGAGTTCAATAAACCATTCTACTGGTTCCTTCTTTGACCTGGATAAATTGCAAACTGCTTAACCCAATGAGCATTTCTTTAACTTCATATTAACTCTCTGGTGCTGAAGATAGGTTGCTCATGATGTTTGCATTTCCATGTTCTTACATCCCAGCAGCCAAAGAACATGCAGTTATTCCCTCATTTCTCTTTTTATTTGGACCAGAAAAGCTACCCCTACTAGAGAAATGTAGACTGGAATGTTATTAGAAAAATACAAAGTTTCTACAAACTCACATTTTCCAAGAGTAATGACTTTGGTGGTGTTCTTGTCAAGCTTGACAAAGAATCTCTGATGCTGTACTAATAATTCCTTCCTCTCATCTCTGTTAGAAGTGAGGCTATATCTGGACTCTTGATCAAGAAAAGAGCAATTGGAAGAAAATATAATCAGGTGTATAAAACCCTGGATTGTTTGAGTAATACATATTGGATAGATTCATCATTATATCTCAGAACACAAGAACTAGAAAGTAGCCAATGGCAGACCCAGGTTTGCAGGAAGAGAATTTATATTTAACTAGAGGAACTGGCATAGTTTGAAAATGGTATCTGTGGGCCATGGTAAGACAAAGAACAATGAGGGAAAACAGTAAAATTAGCTGTTAGCAGATTAAAACAAGCAAGCACAAAAAAGCTGAAAATAAAAGGCATTACTTTGCATTACAACAAAATGAATTTGTGTATTTCATTCAACAAAAAGCAGTACATCAAGATTATCAGAAACTAGAAGTGCATAGCAGGGCAGAGAGCATTCTACACATGACCTCTTATTCTTTTCTGAGCATCCTGAGCTGCTCATTCTAAGAGTCAAGTTACTAAACTGGATGAACCCTTGATCTGACTCAATACAAGGAGGGCCAAAATCATGTAGATAGACTTCCCTTGAGAGGAAAGGTGTTGGTTTCCTATAGGACAATAAGGGAGAGGGTGGAGGTGTGGTTTTAATATAGTTCTGATAGCAAAGGCACTAGTTTTAGCATATCTATATGACTTTGCTGCTTAATACTGGAAATGATAGCAGTGGAGTGAATCCTTTGTGAAGTACTTCCTTTCAGCACTAGTGTAACATACTCTCCTTGGTGTTGAAGTAAGGGTATGGCAGCTGCTATTCTTGCCTCTTTGGTGTGATACCCTTCCTCCCCTGTGGTGACTGAGTCACAGACAGAGAATGACTTTGTTGGTTGCCATAAGAGAATCATTTCAATGAGGCTATGAAACTGCTTAACTTAAGAGAGAAATCACCTGAGTTATATCAGCAAAATTGGGCCAAATACCTTTAAAGATATCCTTGCATCTTTCTTTATTATCGTGCTGATGCTCTCTCTAAGGTAATTTGCCCCTTCTGAAATCAGAAGCTTCAGCTTGTGTTCCCCATGCAGTAATCATGACACCATTTCATATTTATTACCAGCCCTATGGATTAAGTACTTTTTCCATTCAACCACGAAGAGCTGCCATTCATTCTGGATGTGTCAGAAACTGTTTCTGTCTGAAAAACTCTTTTAATAATGCATTTTTATTCCTGAAGAAGAATGAAATAATTGAAGTGCTCTGTTGATGGGATGATACTTATTTCTCTTCACCTTGCTGTGAAATTTTCAAGGAAGTAAAATGTTCTGGCTTCTTCTTAAGTGTAAAAGCTTTCATATGCCTCCAGGGGATGACTGGGCATGTGAACAGTTGCATTCTGGGATCTGCTCTCAGGTGTCCTGCATCCCTTGGCTCAGAGGTTACACTCGTCAGCACATTTGCCAAGGGCTGTTGTTTTCCTTTTCCAAAAGTCTTATGTGTAATCTATGAACTGCATTCAAATACATGGATTATGTGGTAAATATCTCTGTCTGGTACATAAGGTCCAAACCTAAGAAAGGTCAGACAATGCAGCACGAGAATGCATAAGCCTTTTTCATTAAACACAGAAAACAACATCTGGTTTTCCTTATTTCAGTTTTACTTTAACAGATATTTGTTGGTTAATAATTATGCAGCAATTTACCATTATTAAGTAGGTGAGCCACTACAGCACAAAAAGCATTCTTTGGAGCTTTCCACTTCTTTGGAGTTGAAAATGACACTGTACCCCAAAAAGCACAGTGGTGGGACTTCCCTTATATCAAGGAGTACATTTTACAGGAGTGCTACAAAAAACAGACTTGTCCAACTGTTACTTCTTCTTAAAGAAACTTGCTTGTTCTCTATTGTGTGGTGAGGAGGACAGGTTGGAGAATGTGAAAATAGCTGTCTTCTGTCTAGATATAGACAGCCCAAGCTGGGACAGTTTTAAACTCCTTGTTTCATGTGCTACTGAATTGGATAGACGTCATTGTGATAAAGTGTTAATAGAATGAGCAAGGACAATGAATTCTGTGGGAGAAGGCAAAGGTCAAAGGAGAACTTCAGGTTTCTCTAGGGTAGTGTTTACTCTCACTTCCTACATATTAGTTCCTGGGAAGGCCACAGTCTGGACATTTGTCCCAAATTCCCTTCAGTCTCTGTGAAGACAAGCCCCTGCTGTCAGGTATTGCTTAACTAGCCAGTTTATATATGTCTATGGTTAATTTCTTGTGGGATTCCATTCATATAAGAGCTCTTCAAAATAAGACTACAAAGTCAATGAGGAGAGTGGTTGAGTACAGAAAAGAAAAACTTTGGTGGAAAAAAAAATCAGCATATTATCTTATTATAATCTGAGAGTTCCTCAGTCCATTATTTCCATTATCTTGTCTTTCTGTGAATACATCACCATTCTGGCACAATTCAACTATTGGCATTGATAAGATCTTACAGATAAGAGATGGAAGCAGGCTATTAGATAATGTAGCTATCTCCCTCCTGATACTGGACAAGTCTTTGAATTACTTATGCTCATTGAACAAGAGAGACGTAAAGGGTTGAACCTGCCTTTTAAAGGGTAATTGACATAAAATAAAATCAGCCACTGTTACTGTACTGTTTTTAAGATCAGTGATGGATTTTTCAGGAAAAATTAGTAGTAAAGAAAGTAAATAATACAAGTCAGTGTTGCTTCCGTTGGAACAGTGTACATGAGGTTGTGTTCTTTAAAGCTCTGAGTATATTTCTTATCAGCACAGAATAATAGTAAACAAAGTAAAATATTATTAAGTTTCTGAAAGGCATACAGTTTATTATATAAATGTTTTTGCAATTAAGTGTTTTACGACTTTAACTCTTAGGCCCTGATTTCTAGTCTTTGTCCAGTGGGTGAAACCACTTATTTTTCTACAAATTCACTGCACTTATCCATCAGATCAAACTGGATGGACAAGTGTAGTTCTTGTCTATTGCAGACTATGAAAGATGTTGAAAGTGAGCTGTATCTCCCTAGTTGATGGAGTGCACCTCTGGGAACTGGAATGTCTAGGTCAAGACTGAATACTCCTGCTCAGATTATGCCCCTTTTTTTTTTTTTTTGTCTTGTTCTTGGTTTGTTTTCACATGGAAACTTTAGCATTAGATATAAGGAGAGAACTGTATCCTCCACCAATGTGATGTCTTAGTGAAGTATCAGGATACAGGTGAGAGACACACTGCTCAGGAACTTGAAAATATCTCAGCCTTGGTAGGTGCAGTAACTGGTTTTCCTAAATGAAGACCTTATAACTGGAAACAAAACACCAAGAGGAAAATAACCTTAGAACAGCAAGCGCTCTCCATACCCTTCTTACCAAAAACTCCATCATCTCAACCTGTGGGTTGCACAGGTCTGTTTTGCACACATGCGACAAAAAGGGACTAAGTGCTAACACCTCTCAAGAAATTCCCATCTCCCCTCTGGAGAGACTATTTCTGATTGGCCATTAATCCTTGGAAGCCCCCTATATTTCAGCTGGTAAAAACCAATGTTAATTGCTTTGGAGTTAGGAGTTTGCATCTTCACAAGGCTGCCTATTGTTCCTTTAGAATGTATTAGCATTTACTACAGAATCCGTATCTTATTTCACACCATTCTTTGTTCTTCCTTCTTGTTTCTCTTATAGCTGCAGTCAGAATAAGCTGGCATGTTCACATTATAATTATTGAATAGCCAGGTTACATGAAATATTCATAAATCATTGTAGAACAGCCCCACAACCATCACACTGATGCTAAAAAAAAAGGAAAGTCTCCAGAAAAACAATTACCAATTTTTATGTTGCTATCTCTCTACAGAGGCATAGTTGCTTCTTTCCATGCTCTACTGTATTTGCTTCCCACTTAACAAGTTATGTAAAAAAAGTTTTAGCAATTCATCTGATGGTTGAGCTGCAGTTATTTATAATTATGGAATATTCTTGGGTGTTTGTTGAAAGCGTGCTGGAGAGCTGCTGGTTTTGTTTTTTTCTGGTAGGCGGCTCATTACTTCATAAATCTGTGACTGAATGGGAATTGTGGCTGGGGAGCAACTGTGCTGCTTCATGCATCATGACCAAGTGTGTGTGGGAGTCAGGAACAGCACCTCTCTGGACCAGCTGCTCCATCCATCTGCAGCTGGGTCTAGGTACAGTGATCTACGGTCAAGATCTGCACTGGGAGTATTTTTATAGCTGTTTTATAGCAGCTGGTGTGAATGGCAGTAGAAAAACGAACGATCAACTTCCTAACCATCAGGAACAAACTAAGAAAGAAAAATAAGCGTAAAAATTAGCACATTTTTGTTAGTATTGTAAAGACACTATTTGAAGTTCAGTTTCTCAGAAGAGCTACTGTAAGCCTACATATTTATTCGTTTGTCACTCGGCTGAAAATTTGCTTTATACCAAAACTTGGCAGAAAAATGTATTGGAGTGGCAAATGATGTTCATAATTTCAGATGCTTCTATTTTCCCTTGAAACTGAAAAATAACTATTTAAAAGGGAAATGTTGCTTAAAACTAATCTGGTTTTGCCACTTTTATAGAGAAAAATAAGAGTACATGATCAAATAGAACTATTTTAAAATTTGAGGTAGAGTGAGATAATTAAAGCTGTATGAATAAAAGGGCCAAATTTAGTTTGCTATGCATTCAATAGAGTGAAGGATTTTTCTTTATTATCCTAGTTTCAGCAAAATATAATGAGAAATAATTTTGTACAGCTCTGACTTTTAATTTTGGATTTAAATAATCATGAGGGATCTCAGCACATTTTAGATTACATCTGCAACTTTTCTGGAGGAGGCTCTGTATGATGTGGCTCTGCAGTTCCTGCCAGAGGAACCATTGCCATCATATATAAGTCTCTTTTGTAATACATCCACCATGGCATAGTGCAAAATGGCACAGAAGGTGGAACTGGTGGCTTTTTGTCAGAGTTCTTTTTAAAATTAGCTAAACCGTCATTCAGACTTCCATTACAGAAAACAAAGAGAGTGGACAAAGTGAAAGGATCTGTGACATCTGGAAAAAGGATTCTTGGCATCTCCTGGGTAGTTCCCTTCCATGGAAGAGGAGAGGAGCATTATTATATCTTTCAGAGCCTACTTTCTCTAGCATTGTTCATAAAATTTTCTTTAAAAAGTGATATATTGAATACAACAACTTGCACCCAATTCTCAAGATATATTTGTCAAGAAGATAATAGCTGGAGAGCAAAATCTCTCCAATCTGTGCTGTTTTCCTTAACATGGCATATGCTGCACAGAGGGTTTCAGAGTCCTATTGCTGTGCTCAGTCTGTCTTTAAGTAAAGAATTCCCTGCCCGTGAACAATGGTCATGTAATTGCCAAGTCCTGATGTGTCCATTCTCAGTTATTCATTGTGTCAAAGGAGAATTAAAATTCTCACAGCACTGGCAATCCCCACATTCTCACAGTGTGCTTCTTACCCCACTAGATAAAATCATAGAATATCAGAATGGATTGGATTGGAAGGAACCTTATGGATCATCTCATTCCAACCCCCTGTCACGGGCAGGGATATCTTTCACTAGACCAGATTGCTCAAAGTCCTGTCTAATGTGGCTTTGAACACTGCTGTGTTGGGGCATCCACAGCTTCTCTGGACAACCTGTTCCAGTGCCTCACTACCCTCACAGTAAAGAATTTCTTCCTAATATCTAATCTAGACCTAAGCCATTCCCCCTTGTCCTATCGCTAGAATTCCTGATGAAGCACAGGATCTACCACAAGTCATTTCATGTAATGTCCTTTCTAAAATACTGAAAACTTATTATTTTTTCTGAAGCTGTAGAAGTGCTTACTCCCTTGCTCATTCCTCTGCTCTGGTGAAGAGAAACAAAGTCATGTTAGAAAGGCTGATCAAGCAACAGAGACACCAGTTTGTTCGTATACAAAATAATTTCAAAACTACTGTTTACTATTTGGACAGAATTTTTCCTGAATGTGATCGCAGAAAAGTAGTAATAGAATCCTAGAATTATTTGTATTGAAAGGCAATTTGAGACCATCTAGTTCAAACCGCACTGCCATGGGCAGGGACACCTTCAATGAGACCAGGTTGCTCAGAGCCCTGTCCAACCTGGCCTGGAACACCTCCAGCGATGGGACATCCACAACTTCCTTGGGCAACCTATTCCAATGCTTCAACACCCTCACAGCAAAGAATTTTTTCCTCATATATAATCTAAACCTACTGTCTTTTAATTTGAACCCATTTGAACCCATTTTCCCTTGTCCTGCCACTACATGCTGTTCTAAATATTCTTGCCCCACCTTTCTTGTATGTTCCTTTCAGGTACTGCTATACTGATATAATGGACATGGTTTAATCAGAATCAGGAGTAAAATGGAGATATCAAAGCAGGAAATGTCTCAGAGAAGTCTCTCGGACTGTTAGAATCTCAGTTACCTGAGTCTTTCCCATGAATCTGATTTGTGTCTGTCTTTCAGCTTCTAAATTTAGCTGAAATTTTTGATACCCTTTAGGTGTATCTTAGCTATACACTATGCTAAGATTTATAACACTTGTGCCTGCCCTGTTTCTTTAGAAAAAAAAAAATTAACCAAAGTGTAACTCTTTTCTTCTCTTCAGAAAAAAAATAAAAAAGTTAAAATTACACTTATTTAATTTAGAAATAAATTATTACATTTCATGCTGAGCATTTCACATCAGTCTAATGAAACGTTGCTGTAGCCAAAATGGAATAGCATAAAATATTCAGAAAAGCTCATTAAAGGCTCAGTGTGTTATTACTGAAGATAGGCAACAAACATAGTACACAGTACCTGGGAAAGATGGTTTTTCTGTCAATGTTTATAGGTTAGCTTTGAAAATTCAGGCCAGATCGCGAACTGCTCTGTGCGGAGCTGAACCCTTCTGCACTAGCTGAGCTTTTAACCCTTTCTGTTCTGAGTGTTTTAGTCCTTGGATGATGGCGATGTGACTTCTAGAACTACCAAGAAGGCATGCGGAAAGCACAGGGAGTAATCACTACTTAATCTCAGCCTCTCTCAGGTACCAATAAGAAAATGTAGAATCAAACTTACATCTCAAAATTCAGGGCAACCATTGCAACATAACATTAAGAGAAGAGCATCCATGAGATATGAAAGAGTCTCATCTGAAAAAAATAAAACCCTCAGCTGCTCTTTCATGGCCATGCACAGCTTAGAGATAAAGAATTAGAAAATGCTACTGTATATTCGATGGGAAAACAGGTCTCTTTAGTGTTTTCCAGTCAGCAGTGACAGTCTGTCTTCCCTGAGCTTGGTGCAGAGGGTCAATTTGAATCCTCTGAAGTGCCAAGAGCTCCATCTGCTCTTCCATCTGAAATGGGAATATTTTTGCTCTTTTTTTTTTAATCTTGATTTGGTCTTTCGGTGTTTGTGTTAGAACACACAGCCCAGATGCCAATAATGAGGAAAATATATTAAGTGATAAGGGAGAAAACAGAGAAATTAAAATGAACGAGGTAGGAAAATTGTAAATGGAAAATGGGAGCTGATTGCAATATCCAGCCCAGGTGTGGCTGTGAATTAAAGTGCTTTCCTGAGAGATTCCAGAAGATATATACCATAATCCTGCACATCTGGGAAAGTGTTGGTCAAGATAGTCCTGGAAGTTGTGCCAAAAACACCTTAAAGATATTCCACACAAAGATCCAGCTTGCTATATACCCCAGCTGCTGTTTATTAGAGATGCTCATATTTTATGTATGCTAGCATATAGGAATTCTGTTACAGACAAAACTGTATATATGGATTTAAATCCATTGATTGTATATTCCATTAGACTTTATTGAAGTACTTTTCTATATTCAATCACAGAACTACATTTTTTTTCAGTTGAAACAGAAACATATGTATATACCTACACATATATAGAGGCATACAAAAGAATGCTTTAATTTTCCTTAGAAAAGATAAAAATGTCAGTGTTTCTCCTTAGGAAAAAAAAACAAACAAACACTTACACTTTTCCTTTCCTTGTCTTTCAAGTTAGCAAGTGCTGAAAAGTCTTAGATGCTGGTGGTTTTAAAAAAATACATATTATGAAATGGATTCTCCTATACCTTGGAGCTATCAACAGTTATGCTTTCAACACCAGGTGTCACTGCAGTGATAGGAAATCTCAAAATATTTCACAGAACTGGTGAACAAAGCAAATTTGCTATTGAATACAAAAAGATAATTCTAGATATATAAAATGGCAATGGAAAAAACCAAAGTAGCTGGAATAACTTCGAAAGCAAAGCTGGAGATAATAAAGATTTTACTATAATATACTATTGAAGGGATAATCTGGAACTAAATTAACCAATCTCTATAATAGCCCGTAGTGTTACAGAGTTCCTTTTAAAAAGCATCAGTTATCAAGTGGTGCAACTTAGGTAGGTAAGTTCATCGAACTAAAAAAAAAACTATACTTTATTGAAACTGAAATTTCAGTTTCTGTGAAACAAGAACAATTCCACTGAACTTATCAANAAGATAAAAATGTCAGTGTTTCTCCTTAGGAAAAAAAAAACAAACAAAAAACCCCAACATCCAGGAATATTTCACTTCTCTGTTTTCTTTATTGTCACAGACACCTCGAGTTTTTCTAAAGCCATTGAATTTGAAAAGTTGTTATTGTGAAATTGAGAAATTAACCCTGGCAATTGTGCTAATGCTTGAATCTGTCTTTAGTGTGATAAAGGTTATTTGACCATTTTTTTTTATATGATGACCTAAGGACATCAGATTTAAACAAAATTGTTGTTGTTCTGGGGAAATCTTTGCTATGCAGCAACTGAAATTCTTTCCTTCCCCTCCCTCCCTCCCTCCTGTGAGAAAATTCTCTTTTATTNCTTCCCTTCCTTCCTTTCACTTACACTTTTCCTTTCCTTGTCTTTCAAGTTAGCAAGTGCTGAAAAGTCTTAGATGCTGGTGGTTTTAAAAAAATACATATTATGAAATGGATTCTCCTATACCTTGGAGCTATCAACAGTTATGCTTTCAACACCAGGTGTCACTGCAGTGATAGGAAATCTCAAAATATTTCACAGAACTGGTGAACAAAGCAAATTTGCTATTGAATACAAAAAGATAATTCTAGATATATAAAATGGCAATGGAAAAAACCAAAGTAGCTGGAATAACTTCGAAAGCAAAGCTGGAGATAATAAAGATTTTACTATAATATACTATTGAAGGGATAATCTGGAACTAAATTAACCAATCTCTATAATAGCCCGTAGTGTTACAGAGTTCCTTTTAAAAAGCATCAGTTATCAAGTGGTGCAACTTAGGTAGGTAAGTTCATCGAACTAAAAAAAACACTATACTTTATTGAAACTGAAATTTCAGTTTCTGTGAAACAAGAACAATTCCACTGAACTTATCAATGTTTTGGGGATACAAATTAAATTCTGCAAAAGATATAAAATACATTCTGCATAGCTTTGGAAGTAGTATTTCACAATGGTGTTTCACAGAGATTATTTTGGCATGTCAGAGAGGTTTCAGTGGATTTTAACAACACTTATCTGCTTCATTTTGCATTGAATTTATTTGCTATTTTTATGACTTTCATGGTGTTTTGAAAAAGGTTTCACATCTTTAAAAACAGGAATACTATTCAGAAATATTTTTCATTGAAGGTTATTTCTATTTTTAGATCAGCTCTAGAACTAACAACAACAACAACAAAGTTTCACAGTACAAACATTTGTCTGTTTCCACTGTGCTGATATTTCTGAGGCCTGAGGGGAAATAAGGATATTATAAAATTATTTTGTCTAAAATGGTTGCTGAAGTAAAGTTGCACTGCTGTCTGTTTAAAAATAAGTGCAAGATAACAAGAAAGAAATAAAAACATCTTTTAATAATAAAGCAGAATGAAAAGATAAAAATATATAAAACATAGATTAGAGAGAATTAAAACATTAGTGAAGGAGTAGAGATGAACCTGGAACAGTTTTTCTAAGTTTGGGTTTTTTTGTTTTCCCTATCTAATTTCATTGTAATTAGCAATGAATTAAATAAATTTTCTCATAGAAGAGTTTGTTTTGTCCTCCATAATAATGGGTAAATGATCTCACTAGCTTTACCTTAACCCACAAGCTTTCTTATCCAATTTTCATTCCAGTCCTAAGGAAGGGGAGCGAGAGCGAAGCTGGATGCGTGTTTGGCACTTAGCCAAGGATAATCCACTGCATATCCAAAGGCACACTAATATCAGTAGTCTATTGCTTTTGTTAAAGTGCTAAAGAACTTTGTTCTTTCCTTCCTCAATACATGTTTTTTATTATAATTCTAGACAGAAAACTATCTTCAATAAAAATATCTCTCTTCATCCAAATGCTTTGACAACATGGTCATGGTACTGAAAGTGGCAATATGCTAACATAATTTGATTAGTTGTTCTTTGGTTTTTTCATGAGAGGAAAACTCTAGGGTCTTTACATCACAATAAATACAATATATTAAAGTGTTAACATTAGATGAATGGCATATCCATTAAACCAATATGAAAACTTTTGAAATCACTAGTCCTGAAGGTCATTCAGTGAAACATAGTTCAGGAAATATGTGACAGTTTGTACCATGGTCTTGAATAAATCTGTTCTCTTCAATCACCATCTCCACTCTTCCATTTTCAGAAAAGGGCTGTAACGTTGTATTGACAAATAATCTTTGATTCTCTGGGCATGACACTCCATGATTTTTTTATATCACTCAGCACAAAGGAGGGACTACTATATGGAAAATCTGTAAAGCAAATTGATGCAAATGAAAACAATTTTTATGCATTTTGAAGTGGTGGCACTTGTAGGCTACAAGTTAAGAGACCAAAGGTATGAATGGGTACCTAAAGAGATAAAATAAATTCACAGAGGAGAAATCTGGTGTCCTGGTAACACAAAAATTATGATTTTCACCCTTTAATTTCTCTTTTCTCCAAATATGCCTTTTTGGATTTTTTGTGTTTTACCTTCTTTAAAGAGACTGAACTGCTGGTGATTAATGACTCAAATATCCTCCCACCTGCAGTGACTGCCCAGGTGCTGTGAGAGATTGAACTATTGGTGCTCATGGTTCAATCAGCAGTGTGCTTTGCTAACAATGTGCAGAGTGGCCACCCAGGCCAGGTGCACATCCAAACCCACTGGCTACAAGCTGGGTGTTAAACAAGTTAAGGAAGTGGTAAAGCCTGTGAGATGGAATAGTGTTTCTTTTCCTTACACAGATAACTCAGTTGTGATAACTCCCCAGAACATTCACACCCAGCCTGAAGGTGTTCACCTCTTGTTGATGAACCATAATAGGCCATAATGGCCTCGGCTGCACTGTCCTTAGGAACAACTGCAACATCTTAGAAGGTGTCAAAGACTACCCAAGTATCCTGTGACTCACAGTATTACATCATTCAGTGTAAAATTCCCCTCCCCAAGGGTGGTACCTGAGGCATTCCCACCTGAACCCTAGCCCATGTAACTCTGAGTTTCAGGGCTTCCCTCACCACTTGGGGCTTTCCTCATCACCTAGACAGATCCAGACTGTGGCCACCACTTCGACCAACAAACACCGAAACTGCAACAACCGAGTCTCATCGCTGGATCCAGTGGGCGTCTTGTGGGTCCTTCCAGTCACTGCTCTGACTGTCTATATCACCATTTCAGCCTCACTCCAGCACCACACAAGCATCTGCCGGTATCAAATCTCAGCTATCCACCATTTCCTGCCAGCATCAACTAACCATTCCTGCTAGGTTTTCCAGGTGGTGGAGGCTGGCTGCCATCTTCATTTGGTCTGGAGGGTGGGGCTTGGTAAGTTTCTCCTTCTCAGTTGGTTTAACCCAGTTTTGTCAGTACTGTTGTTGGCAGCCTTCTTGGTAAAGAGTTATTTTTTCACTTACATGCAGGCATATTTGGTCTCTCTCTTTATATTGAATTTGAGGGAGGAGACTTCTGTCCAAAGCCCCCAGCCCTCCAGATTGTCTCAAACTGAGACATCTGATAAAGGTCAGGAAATAAAATGCCTGAAATATAGACTCTGGCTTGAGAATTTTATATTCTGAATATTATGCCAATTTTCATTAATATTTCAATCCAAATCTTGGTGTCTTATCCTTTCTAGATGTCCATGAACAGTTCCTGATGGGAATAGAACTGCCTCAGCTGGACTTAGGCTTTTTCTTTATATTCTAGTGCCTAATTCTTGATCCATAATGAACAGAAGTGTTCCTACCTCCCAATCTAAAGAAGACCTGGTAGAAATTGTGTGAAAGGAGAAATCATAATAACGGAAATAAAGTGTAAGTTCATGAGCAAATGCAGTGTCTTACCAATCTTATGTTGATTAGCTCAGCAACCCTAAATCTTACTGCATATACTTTTTGGCTGAATTGGAGCATAGCCAATTAATTTAGCTAAAAGCAGAATAAGCAAGCATATTTTGCCTTATTAAAGGGTTAGGGTAAGAATACATATGACAACAGTTTCATGACTTAGGGCATGGGCCGTAACTACTACAGCTGCATGAAGCTGAGCAGCAATAACTGCACTACCTGCACTAAAGCAGACAAGGTATTCATTGGTTAGTTGGTGGAGTATTCCTCTATCAAGACCTAATCTATTAAGTCTTTTCACTTTAAAACACCAATAAGACAGGACCCAGAACAGTACTTAAATGATCAGCTACATTCCTAATCCCTCAGTTGTACTGCCTTGTCTGTGAGAGGAACATAATGATGCTGCCATTTGGGCAGTCACCTAAACATCACCTGTCAGGTCTGGCACATGAGGGTCTCAAAAACTCTGTTGTTTTCCAGAGGCAAGACCGAGTCTTGATTTATTGTTTCTGTGCTCTTATTTTAGGGTACAAACACATTCTTCTTTAATGTGCTATGCTTCTCAAATATGTGTCTTACTAATTTTGAAATGAGTTTTACTGATAAATTACAGAAACTTTTTGAACTCTTCTATGTGTACTTTCTTCTGTTAATATTTAGTCAGGCTATACTCAGAAAGGATTGGAATTTCAGATTTTCACAGAGATTGTAGCTAAATCAAGCTAACATCATGTTCTTATTTAATACTTTGAATATTTATGCAAGTTTCGGACAGATTTTTCTTTTCTACATTGTATATAATAAGAAGTGAAAAATTATACATCATCTTGACATGTCAGATTCCTGAACCCACCATCCTTCTCCTGCCTGAAAACACTTGGAAATTTGGAAGCCTCTGAGTCGAAAAGTACTTGTTGAAAAGTGTATTTTCCAATAGAACTTGAACAAAAAAAGGGGATTCTGTTTCCAGGAAAAGCTCTTTGAACTTAAGGTACCTGAGAAGCTCATTTTTTTCAATAAACATATATACAACACTCCTGTCAAGCAGGAAAATACTATAATCCACATTTCACAGATGATATATGAAGGTAAAGGGGGGTAGAAAGTCAACCTTGCAAAGAAATGTTGACCTAATGAATTTTCCTGACTTTGGAAAAACTACACAAACCAAATCTTGAAACACGCTCATTTACTAATAAAAATGTTCACAAATTAAGTAAAGGTCTGCCTTTGGAAGGCTTCATAGTGTCCCACCTGATACATATTCTCAGAATGGATGTGAAGCCATATATTTTAGACTAGTAAAACTATGATTTTGCTGGCTGAATTTGTGCCCTCTTTCCTAAGTTAAAGACACTGTTTGGGCACATGAAAAGCTTTTCCTAGAAAATCATATCTATACTAGCAGTTTGTGTTGCCATAGTTCTGACAATCACACTTTGTCACAACACCTAAGTATGGTAAGCCAGAATTTATTGTGCAGACCCAGCCTCTACACCAGTGTCTAGACCTGATACACCACAGTATAGCCAGGGAAATGTCTGAGTGAATTCCTGATCCAGAGTAATTTCTGCAGTGGGTTAAGAACATATCAAATTATGAACACTGCTGTGTACCCCTGTTGGAATATTGGCCTTGTGAATACATTAATTTAAACACGTGGATGATCCACTAGGCTGTATTCCAGGCAAATGCTGGGAGTTTTTGGTGTGTTGTTGGTTGGTTGGTTATATTTTGACTTGGCAGTTTTGTTTGTTTGACTGTGTTTTTGTTTTGTTTTGTTCACTTTTTTTTCCCTTGGGAAAAGAGCTTCACAACCCTTTGAAAGACCAAGAGGCACCTAGGCTTTCAGCATAGGTCAACAGATGTTCAATTCTCCACCATTCACACATGCCCTTGGAAGATAAGTTCCTCCCTATGGGAACCCCTAGTAGATTAAATAGTTTAAAGGAAGTATATATAATTTCATGATCTAGGTCTCCTGCATAAAGGTAGAAGTTTCATTTAAAGGCTTTTAGGATTTTTATACCTGTATTTTTACCTGGCATGGCTGTCCAGAGGATGAAGTTGCAAGACCATTTTGGCCAACGGGGAAATGCTTATGAACAAAAACAGTGGATAAGCCTCAAGGAGGAGATGCAGTTTTGAAATAATTGAAAGGCCTTCTGCTGTTTCAATGACCAAACCTGTTGCATGGCACTATCTCATCACTGAAGGAAATACATCACAAATAGAGCAAACCTAGAAACATGCAATAAAATTATGTGAAAGTCTGGTTAGGCATTATCAAAATCAGTTGGCTTGAAATCATGCCAGACTTAACAAGAGACACTGAGATAATGTGTAATAATAGTCTTGACTTTTAAACGATTTTATTGCTTTAAACTTTCCAACAAGTCACTTCTGAAGAGGTACTGAACTGTGCTATCTTTTTGAAGCATGCTATCTCTAAGATATCCACTTCAGCCCCCTTTTATTCAGCTAAAATCTTACCAACGTACATAAGACAGTGACATCAGCAACATACACATATATCGGCAACAAAACTTACTTGTCACTAAAATATGCATGTTGTTTTCTGAAATATTGGTCTTAAATATTTACATTTTGATAACTGCCATGCAAACATACAAAAGCACCCATAACAGACTGGTCTGCCCTTAGAAATTCAAATTCTGTTATTACTTTTCTCCATGTAATTTTTATCATGAAGAAAGGATTTTGCCATGGGTCACCAAGATAAATTGCTTGGATTAATTCTCAGAAACAGTTGTATTCATATATTATGCCTATATAACTAAAAATACTTGTGTCAGGGACAGACTTCTAGCAATGGAACTATTCATTTCACAGGGCCTGGTAAAGAATGACTGGGTTTAGAAAAGGAAAAAAATATGTTACGATCTATCCCATTATTCCGTCTCTTTACCTGAAGTTCCCTAGCCTAAAAAGCTAAAATGGACAAGGATTCTTTCTGGAAGTCACAGTGCATGGCATAAAGAAACATGTAGCACTGTCTTTTCTGGGCCCTTCTTACTCTACTAAGGAAACAATCCCAGGTATTTTAAATATTAGTGCTATTGTTTGCTGTCATTTGGTGTGGGTTTTTTTGTCAACAGTCATTCAAATATCGGTGGTTTTGTTTCCTATCTTAGCTGACTTTAGGCATAGGAAAAGAAGGCAGTTATGTAGGACAACAGACTGCAGAATACTGCAGTCCTGCTGCTTGTTTTTCTTGGGAAAGCCAGGTTAACCACACCTCCAGCAGCTGCACCACTTCACACAGTAACCTCTGCCAGGCAACCCAGGAATTTCAGAATTCATTCTCCTTCTGAATTCTTTCATACATTTTATCTTCCCCAAAGTAGAATGGGGGGTTGCAACATTCCTACTCACTGTTCAGGTAGCAAGTTTCATTCTGACTACTTGCTAGCCTTCTAACCCAAACCTAAATATAAACGGCATTTATTATATCTCAGTTCAAATTCAGTTAACTGATTTTGCAAACCGGTCATCTTTGTTTCCTTAACTATTTTGTTTTCTTTTGCTTTGTTCTGAGGATTGCTACAAAATCACATGGATAAACAGGTAAAAAAAAAAATAATAATACTCATGTGCTGCCTATGAGTACTGAGACCAACCACTCCAGAGAGAAATATCAGAGCTATGGAAAGGAGTTTTGCGGCCAGCAATATTTCATGCTTTTCTCTCATCCAAACTGCCCAGACAATTATATTTTATAGGAGCAATAAAACAAATGGAATGGTGAAAGATGAAGCGAATTTTATGGTTGATGTATATTGTTTAGCCTTTTATAAATGCTGTAAATATCAAGAGACATTGCATCATCCATAAAAGAAGGATACTATTTAAAATATTTATTTACTGTACAATAATGCTTGATTCTAATGCAGTCAGAACATAGTCTGTAGCTTATTAATATATTTTCATATTCTTTAAATGTCCATCATGTTAGCAAGAATCATACATATAAATCTTATGTACAGATCATATTTTCCCATTATTTATACTACTAACTCACTTTTATTACTGATAAAACAGAGACTGAAAGTGCATAAAACTGGGGATAGTGCATTCTCTACAGCTTCTTTCTTTCATAATTCTGTTATCTGCATACTCCTTGTTGGTTTCAGTCATTAGAGCTTATATGTGGTTGAAGTCCGTTTTACCAGAAGTGTGGAAAACTGCTCCTGGAGCAGCTCATCAGGCACATTGGGCTTTCAAACTCTCTAGGAGCACAGCACCTAGAGGTACTGAGGGAGTTTCTATCTTATCTATCTCTCTTCCAATCCACCTTTGATCAACCATCCCCATACTACATATCATACATATTTCTCAGCATCACATCGCAGAATCCCAGAATGGGTTAGGTGGGAAGGGTCCACTGGAGGTCCCTTCATCCAACTTCCCTGATCAAGCAGTGTCCCCTAGACCATGCTACTCTGGATTGCGTCCAAATGTTTTTTGAATATCTGTGGGGAAGGAGACTACATCACCTCTCTCGGAAGTCAGTTCAGGTGCTCAGTCACCCTCACAGTAAAGTTCCTTGCCATGTTCAGGTGGAACTTCCTGTGCATCAGTTTCATTGAATCATAGAATCATTAGAGTTGGAAAAGACCTCCAAGATCATCAAGTCCAACCTTTGACTGAATGTCCACCATGCCAACTAAACTATAGCACTCAGTGTCATGTCCAGTTGTTTCTTGAACACTTCTAGGGGTGGTGACTCCACCAGCTCCCTGGATAGCCCATTCCAATGCTTAACTACCCTTTCAGTGAAAAAGCTCCTCCTGATGTTCAACTTGAACTTCCCCAGCACGGTTTGAAGTTATGCCCTCTTGTCCTATCGCTAGTTGCCTGTTTCCGCCTGTTGTCTCTTGTCCTACTGCTTGGCATCATCATCTGGCTTCAGGCTCTTGACACCTTTCATTCAGATATGTATAGACATTGATGGGGTCACCTCTCAGTTGTCTCTTCTGAAGGCTGAACAGGCCCAGCTGCCTCAGCCTTTCCTAATAAGAGAGATGCTCCAGACCCCTAATCATGTTTGACACCCTCCACTGGACCTGCTCCAGGAGCTCCACACCTGCCTTGAATTGAGTAGCTCTGAACTGGATATAGATGTGGGCTCAATGGAGCTGAGTAGAATGGCAATATCACCTTCCTCATCCTGCTGGCAACACTCTTCCTAGTGCACCCCAGAATATAATTTTCCTCTTGACCACAAGGGCACACTACTAGCTTATGGATAACTTGTTGTCCACCAGGACCCCCAGATCCTTCTTTGCAGAGCTACTTTCCAGCTAGTCAGTCCCCAGCCTGTACTGGTGCCTGGGGATATTCTTCTTCAGGAGCAGGACCCTGCACTTGCCTGTGTTGAACTTCAAAATGTTCCTCTCTGCTCATCTCTTCAGCCTGTTGAGGTCCTTCTGAATGGCAACACAGCACTCTGGGGTATCATCCACATAGGTGGATTCCTTTGAAATGGAGATTTCCTTGACTTCGAATGCAGCTGCCAGCCACAGGACAAGAAAATTTCAGTTTGCAAACTGGGCAAGTAACAGTCCATTGTATCTGAACATTAATTGCGTCTGGACAGCATATACAATGATCATTAAATAAATCCAGATACCGAATGGATGGTTATGTTATTACAGCATCTCAGATGGCACTATATAGCATTCCCTAAGGATCTGATATTTTGTTCATAGATAGAACTGGTCAGAAATTTTCTGCTGAAGCAAAGTTTGCGGAAAAATTCCTGTCAGTTGAGTGTGAAATATTTCCCTCAAAACAGCTTGGGTTTGATAAAGTTTTGCCAAATCCAAGGCAATATTCCAACAGAACCTGTGTTTCTGGCAGGCCTACCCAAGTCCTGGGAACTCTAAGCTACAGTGTGGCCAGCCTGAAGGCAGAAGTCCCAATGGGTCTGCGTCGTGGCTAGGGATGCTGGAAAACTTCAGGGCCCCCCAGTAGAAGTGAGCCTGGATATTCTCCAAACAGAGATAAGCCTGGATTTGTCCCAGCTGGGAAACTCCCTAAAGCTACCAGAATTAGTTACAGGATCTAGAGAGTCTATAAGTTTGAAACTTAGAAAAATTTCACTATGGATTATAACAAAGCTAAAGGTAAGATTCCTCCTTTCCAAATACTCCTAATGACAGATGTGTTGCAAAAAACTATGAGCACAGAGTTTGGGTTTAGTGGTCAAATCTTCATGAGTCTTTACTGAGGAGAGGTCTGGGTTCTAAACACCACAAAACTAAATCAGAACAGTTCAAAAACATGGCCCATGGATCAGATCTGGCAGAGCAATGGCTTCCATCTGGCCCAATCACTGGTCCCATGGGTGGAAAGGGGAGTGGGTGTTCAGGCAGCTGATACAGATATGTCAGCCAAATAACTTCTGACCCTGCACACAGCCCTGTGCAGCTGTGGACCCTCTGTGTTCTCTTGAGGTGTGGGAGTGAGGCTGGAGGCCCTGATGCATAACATGATCTCCATAGTCCCTCTTGGACCATTTTGCTCTCAGCCCTTGGTAGAATTTTTTGTTGTTTTCAGCTCAGAATGATGTACTGTGGTTCACCTTCCTACCTGATGAGTTTCCTGTCCAGAAGCTGAAATAAAGACTTTCTAGAAAACCCTAGAGTTTACCATATTTTGAACAAAAATTATGAGTGTCAGATTGTTTCCATGAGACATCATAGGTTATTGAACTCACTTATGAATGATCCCCGTGTTGCTTTAAAATATTCAAATTTCTTTCCAACTAGAAGATTTCAAAGCTTGTAACTAAAACCTTAACAGAACAAGTTTCATATGGCTTGTATTGTTAGTGTTTTTAGTGTGTTAGTATTGTTAATGTTAGTCTTAGTTATAACAATTGCATTAAAAATTCTATGCAGTAATACATTGGTTGGATACTACATTGATTTTATTGACAATTACTCCCCTACCCTGGAGGCACAATTCCTTACTTCATTCCTGTATTGCCACAGTTTGTGGAATATGGAGCAGGCCAGCCTGTAGTCATCATTTCAAGGATTCAGCATTGCTCAGTGAGATTGTTGGGGTGGATGCAGTAAATAGGAGTAATTCCTTTTGTAGCCTTCTGTCCCCTTCAGGTCTTTCAATGGTGGGCTAAGAAGCTTCTCTGTGAAGCTTCAATTCTTTATCCTGCATGGAGAACAGGAATAGGTCTGAAGAAATTGCATCACCCCATAAGCCTGAATCAGCCCTTAATTGATTTATTTCCTAGATAAGTGGTTGAAGAGGGTCCCAGAATTCACTGAAGTCTTAGGAGAGGGCAGCAGGTGACAGATAATCTCAGCAGAAATGAATCCAATGGTCCTTTGAGATGAATCAGGCTAAAAAGGTAGAAAAGGGCAGGTTGAGTGCGTGCTGGAACTGGAGAGAAGGAACAATGCGTAGAGCTTGAGAAAGGGAATATTGATGGGATATTGCTGAGGTAAACAGTGGAAGATCCGAAGGGCTGTTAATGAAATTGTTTGATTCTTTATTATGGAGTGCAAGAAAGAATGCTACTCCTAAAATCAGAGCTAGAAATAGTCACCAGGACTCTGCTAGCCTTTTTTTTTTTCATCAATCATAATCGGAACAAGAGTGGAAACATCCACTGAGTATTCACTGAGCTGTAGTGAGAGCATGTTTCTCTTTTCTCTTTACAGGAACAGGAAACCACAAATAATACCCTTTCAGCCACACCACTTTGTAAGAGCAAGGACACAGCAACTAAGCCTCAGCAGATCTCTGAAGAAATTGTTTATGTATTAAGCTTGCAGAATAGGAAATGTCAGCCTTTTTCTTGTTGGCATGTCCACACTTGCTTGTCCACCCACACAGAGGGACTGTGCATATTCTGGCTCCTACACATTAATTTTTATTTCCGTGATTCCTTCATGTGTATTTTTTTCTGAGTTTTGTTCTTCAACATATTTTTTGGCCTCTTTTGTTGTTGGTGGTGGTGTTGTTTTTTTTTGTTTGTTTCCAGAACTGGTCTATTCCAAGCTCATTGTTTCTTAGAAGGGTTCCTTTAGTGAGACATATCTAAAAGGAGCTATTGTCCATTCTTCATGATTATTTCATTATCAATGTCCTGTGGTTATTAATTGGTCCAAGAATAGTGATTGTTCAGTCCTTTTTCCCCTTCACTACTCAGAAATTGCAACCCAAAATTTCCAAAACACTGAGGAAAGGATTTTCTTGAATAAAACTCAGTATGTAAAATTAAATGGAAAGTATTTGGAAATTTACACCAAGCATTCATTTGGTTATCTAGAAATCAGCTAATATATGTCTTATGACTGAATTTTTCAATGTGTTAGTGGATTGAATATTCACCACTTATTTGCCTCTTTAAGTAGGGTATATTTAAGTGACAAATTCCAGCAAGGAATTCTTTCTGGTGGATCATAATCTCATGGCCTTAAACTACTGGCCTGAAACAATGTAAATCCAGGAATGGCATCACTGGAATGTATTCAGGATGATCTAGTAATTCAGTTTGAAATGAACCTCAGGATGTTTGTAAGAAGATGGTTGCTTTTTTCTCAAAACATCACAGGTTTTAATTCCTCTTGGGCAAGCACCTGAGCAGATTTGTCTGTATACAAAATGTCCAGTGCAGCTGAAGGAGGAGTATCAACAGGCACATGCTGCAACATAGTACATGGACAAATTTTTAGCTCTGAAGGTGATCAAATACTGGAATGGGAACTCGGAGAAGGTGAGAAATCTTTGTCCTTGGAGATACTCAAAACCTGACTGGGGAAGGGCCCGAGTTGTTAGATCTGCTTTGCGCATGTGGTTAAACTAGAAACCGTTGGAGGTTCCTTCCATCCTGCTTAGTTCTGCAATTCTGAGACTTCTTAGAGACATTTCCTCCTCCCCATCAAGCTATGTATTTAAACTGTAATTAGTTAAAAGGTGCATAAATAAAAATAACATAATGTGAAGAACAATGTTGCCAAATTGTAACACTTTAGTGAGCAACACATAATTAGAAGTAAAAAATATGATTAAAAATGCTTACGCTGATAAAGTGTCAAGGAAAAAAGGTAGCACCGTCTTTGGACTTTCATACTCAGTCACTCAAGAATGTGATCAACCATCCCTGTTAGCACTTGTCTATTTGAGGAAGTGTGTGCTCTTCAGTATAGAGGCACAAGTGTTTCCATAACAATTAAGGAGACAAAATCATGAAGGAGAAAAAAATATCACTTTTTTCACAGTCAGTAGAACCACTAAATCGCTTTGGACATGAAACTGAAATGCAAAAAGATAAGGTCATAGTAGAGCAGTTAAACTATTTTGTTTTATCTTTTCACCACAAAGGTTGATGGTGAGTTATTTACCAGAGGGATACTTATTTCTGATGATAAAAATGGTATTCTTCAGAAAGCAGGGTGTCAAAGGCAGAAGTTAGAACAAGTTGATAGTTTAAATATCAGTAGACCATCAAAAGAACTTCATGAATTTAAGAGCATTACAAGAAATGCTATACTGGGGGCTACATTTCCCTCCTTTACTATGAGTGAGAAAGTACTTTAGTGCTGCTACAAGAGCTGTTAAACTGCAGATCTATTTGGGTTTTAACCATGACCAGCAAAATGATCCTGAAAAAAAAATTTAAAAAAAAAGTAGATCAATATCAGAGCATAAGGCATCTGACCAGTCAGTACTTTTGCAAACAATTTTGTTGAAAAAAGATTAAGCTTCTAATGACAATTCTATTAACAGAGCTGTACAATATACTATTATACCATGGATATTTTCATGATAAAAGAATGTCAAAGTTCTACACCAAAACTCATCAAACTAAAACTTTAATATTTGAATTTTGCTTGGAATGGCTTAGTACTAAAAATCAACAGAAGGCAAATATTTCGCTTTTAGCAGAAAAGTTGCCCTTTGAATAAGGAAGGATCTTTACTACTTCATGCATAAAATTTATTTGATATTAAACACAAATCAAACAACTTCCACTTTCTTCTATCTTTTTTTCATAAGATTTCCTTAAATGAAAGCAAAAGGAACCAGAGAGCAGCCCTCAGTTGCTAGTGAATTTCATATATTTAGTACATTTGTGCAAAGAACTGTATGATGGTTAGAAAAGGGAGAGCAGTAATGGTTCCATAAGTCTTAGATGAAGCAGCACTTTTGAAGGCAATGTCTCTGCGCTCAGAAGAGCTTGATACAAGACCCTATGCAAGGAGCTTTTTTTCAGCATAAACATTTCTATGGCTAAGTTGGGAGCATTAAAGAGGAATGTGACCATTCAGCAAAAACTCCAGTGGGAATGCACTATTCACTTTTGGTGTCTGTAGTGCTGAGAAAGTGATGTAAAGTGAATCAGAAGCAGCCGAAGGGACATGAGACTTAGAGGCATTGCTTATGATGAGAAATTGAGGGGATCGGTCTGCTCAAAAGGAGGTTCAGAAATTACTTGACTTCAATGTTTAACTGTCTCCCCATGAGAAAATACAGTAAATGTACTTAAAGAATTAGAGCTTTCAAGATATTATTGATCTCCATCTTCTTTTCTTTGTTTCTTTTTCTTTTGAGTAGATGAAGTTATTTTTCCTTTTATTTATAGGGCATATAAAAGGCTCAGACTTTAGTGTAATGGCTTAGGCATTAACATAAGATAAAAAGCTAATGATGGAGCATTAATGTTGCCCTACAGCATTTCAAAGGGTGATGTGAATTTCGTTTCATTACATCTCTTATTAAGTACTCTAAGCTCCTACTATGTCCTATGTCCCACAAGAAGTGTCAGCGAGATAAATATCATCACCTACAGTCTCACAAAGGCTGGTGTTTACCTTGCAACTGAACAATGAGCTCTAAAATGCACCCCCAGTAATAACTAAAAAACCACATTTCAGTAAATCCCGTTCTCATCAGCTGAGAAAAATTATTTTATAGGTAAGACAACAAAGTAAGAAAATTAAAATAAAATTATTTCTATCTATTGCCTTTAAAATACCACTTCCTTTATACCTAGAATACTTGAAGACTTGCATGCTCTCCAACATGTCTCTGAAAAAGTCTATGGCAAACATATTCAAGCAGGAGCTACAAATGATGTCACTATTTATTACTGATATTATTATATTGTGCTTATTTATACATGCTTTTATAAACTTGTTATTCTTTTTATTATTAATATTACTTATATTACTGTAGCCAGTGATAAGAACTCTGCAAAATTATTTAGCTGCATCATAAGTCTAAAGTTATTGCAAGTTTCACTAAAGAATTGACATAGTGATCTCATCCTTTAAAGTTTTCGGTTGTTTTAATTAGGTTAGAACCTCTGGGAAAGTCAGTAAAAACAAATCATTAGTCAGCTGCCCCATACTATCCTATTCCTCTTTAGAAAGTCAAATTTGATCCCTTGTAATCTTGGAGAAGCAAGGTGCCTGAGCTGCTGGTTAGGAGGGGAAGTAGCTAGTGTTAAGCACCTACTGCAGTTCTGCAAACCATTTTGCTCTTTGCAAACACCACAAGGTACTGACAGTTCAGCTCTTTTTCTTTTTTTTTCTTTTTTTTTTTTCTTTTAAACAGTGCACTCAGTTTTGTCCAGTCTCTTCATTCCTTATTCATGGCTAATGAAGTGTTTGCTCAAGCTGTGTCCTTCTCATCCTTCAGTCTCAGCACATATCCTCACTGTGGGACTCTTGGATTTATCTCTACATGCACTGAGCCCTCTCATAGACAGCTTTTCCACAGAATGATTTCTGCCACTGCTTACCAAACCACTTTTATGTCCCTTGTCCATTTTGTTAGATAGAGAATGACTCACACAAAAGAAAATAAGTAGACAATGTCAAATATAGACAGAGTAGCAGATCAATGTGATAATTTATCTTAGTAAGAGTCAGATGGATGCACTTTTAATAATGAATTTTTGCCAGAGATGAAAAAGACAGTGTTATGGAAAATGAAATATTGTACACTAATAATTTGAAAGGCATGAAACTGAAATTTAACCAGGGACCTGACAATGCCTGAGAAATCTCATGATAAGTCTTAGACCTCTGCAGGACTTCGAACTGTGAGTCTGTGGGCCCATATGATACCTTATTGATGACAATAACTTCTCTTAATGAGAACAACTGTACTGACACTGTTTTGCAGACTTGAAGGCATAATAAGGTTTTGCTTCAGTTCAGCTTAATCAGGCATAAAGTTTATTAAACCTACTTTTGCTGACATAAGGAAAAGCTAAATTCTGGTGAAAAAAACAGCGGCTTCAGGTGTTCACAAGCCAAACTTTGCTATGACTTGAGTCTATTCCATGACAAGTACATATCTGATATTCATTACAAGGCTAAAATTGAGATGTCAGAGAGCTTACAAAAAGGAGCCAGTCCAGAATGTATCCTCCTTTCCTGCAATGTCTGTACATGAAAGAGGCTGTGTGATGTGTAAGTCAGGGCGAGAATTAGACTGTGATTTCCAGTGAGTCATAGATCCTTGATAATGAGTAAGATTTACCTGTGGAGTACATCTGGACAAACTAAAGGCAAATAACAGGAATAAACACAATCTGTTCTGAGTTCTTACCAATGATGATGTGTGAAATGTGGCTTTGAATACATTTGAACTGTGCAGACCTATTCCTAGTTACTGTGAAACTGCTTTTGCGGGACCTGTGAAGAACACACACAAAAATTACAATGAATCTAGCTTGTCTTAAAGTTTTAATTGCACTACCCTTACTAAATCTGCACTAGCCCATCTTTTTGGCTGGACCTCTTTATGCTGTAAGTTCATTAAAGGCTCTGTGCTACAAGGTGCTGAAAACCTGAAAAGTCTTTGCTTCCTTCAGCTCCACTCATTTCAAATGAAACCATGAGTGTTTAGCAGCAATCTGCTCCCTTTTGTGTGAACTGAACTCTCTGCTCAGATATGCCAGGTAGCAAATACAGGCAGCAGTTACCATCACTCATACATTTATAGAAGCAGTGAAAATTTTGTAACAACTATAGATCTTCTTAAGTGGGAAAACACACTAATTTACTGAAGCTCCAGTAGAAAACATTACATAGAATTGTGTCAAAGAGTCCCATACTAAATTGACTGATATTTGTGAAATAGAACATACAATTAACTGGTGTTACTGTGATGTTGATGCTGTAGTGGATGAGCAAAGCTTCTGAACTTGAACAATTTAATTCTACACTTAATTTCTTGAGCTAAAAAGATACTGTACAGATGGGCTGTTTGCATTACCTCTGAAGGTGCACTATTGCACTGTGTTTATGCTGTTTTTTTCTTTTTGTAGAGCAATTTTAAGTATTTATATATAAAGTAGGTACCCGAGTAAATTAATCTACTGCTTGTGAAAGTTCAGTCCACTGTTGAGTACAATTATACATTTTCAGATATTTTTAAAGAATCTATATTGCTCTGTGAAAAATCCTATTTTCTAATTTCTTCATAAATAAATTCTTTCATTCTTTCATTGTGCCCAGGAGGGATTCTATCAGTAGGAAAAAATTACACAAGCAATCAGGACTCCAACATACTTCAAGGAGCAGCCAGCCTTTGTGATCTGACAATGGAGCTCTGAGTCTTCAGCAAGTGTATCATTATAGAAAAAAAAAGTCATTGTACTCTGAAAATGCTCATCTCAGACTATTACAAGTAACTGCCTCAGATCTCTCCTGAAATGTCAGCTTTACTGTCACTTTAACTCCCAATGCAATTACAACTTCCACGACACAAACTGACCCAGTGACAGAAGGCCCTAAGAGTGTCAAACTGAGTACCAGTTTTTTGTCTGGATTAAAACTATAGCCCTTCACTCCTGCCTCCTGGCTCAGGAGCTTTCTTCTTCGAGGTCCCTCTCTCTGTTTTTCAACTCTGTCATTCAGGTGACCCTTATCCATATTTGAAAAAGTCTGCAAAATCTTGTTCACACTTTTATATCCATTGATAAATCACTCCAGAAGTGCACTACATGCTGTTATACATTTCTCATTACCTACTGCTTTGTAATTCAGGCAGTTTGAATTAAGTAATGAGGGACAAAGCCAGTGCTATTCCAGCAGGCAAACCAAGTATCGGGAAACAGAGTTGGGACCAAAGTGAAAAGTAAAGGCTGGGAACAGAAAAAAAGAAATAATCAAATACCTCAGAGTAATATGTTTTTGTATATATATATATATATATTAAATACATGTACAACTAAAAAATGCATACTGCAATGAGAATTCAGTCATGAACAGCTTGTTAACTAGAAATCCATTTTCAAGCTGAAGTGAGTAATAATTCACTGTTCTCTATCTCAGACCAAGACTGAGATCAATACTGAGTCCAGTCCCTATTGTTTTGCAATCCAAAGAGGAATCACTGTCATCATTGCCTTGGGAATCAATGTCTGGTTAAAACACATAATATAGCATGTGTTACCTGCCTCTCACTGAGAGTGCTCTACCCACTGGATCAAGGTAGAGAAAATATTGCCTTTTGGGATGAGTATTCAGCAGCACCCAAGCTATATGCCAGAGAATGGAAATTTCACTCAAGCCTATTAACTATACAGGCAGTAACACAGATGTTTGCACATTGAGTAGGCTATTACTTGAGGGAGCGAGGGTGCTGGCATTCTAGTCTTCAAATTCTCTACATAGAAGGAAACACCACCTGGAGTAGGAAATGATCCAGGGACAAGCAACCAAAGAGAAAAGGGTGGGTGGAAAGAAATCAGGAGGAGATCTATTGAAGAAAGGAGTCTGTCATGTTCTTGCCAGCTGCTTTTTCTTTCTGTTGAAATGCAGGTTTGTCTCTGTTCCTGCTTATGCTTGGAAGGGGGGTGGGTATGTGTGTGAGTAGGATCTTCAATCTGCTGTGTTTGCCCCACAGAAGGTGGGAGTCAGCCCATGAAGTTCAGCAGCTCCCAAAACCATATGGGAGGTTCGGGAGAAGATGTGAGAAAAGTATGTGGGGGCTCAACCTGAACAGGAGGTTGAGCAGTGGTATATCTATTGTAACACAGCAGCACACATATCACGAGTCTTTATCCAATGTGCCAGAAGGCTTTTTCAGTCCGGATTACACCATCAAAGCATCTCAGTATCACTCAGTAGTGTTGATTTTGAAAAAAAAAATTGTGAAAATAAAACATCTGCCAGAGCAACACATATATTATTACAAAAAGAAGGAGAAAAACAACAACAACTTGCATTGCATGGAAATCTGGCCATGAAGTCAAAGTCTAATCCAAATCACTCAGGAGACCATCTTTGGAATAAGGCCATCACAGAGTTACTAGACAAAATGAATGTTGTTAGTTTCTGCCGTTGCAATAATAAAGTTTGTGGTTGCAACAGCCATGTTGCCTTTCAGGAATTTTTCCTTCACCAAACGCTTTATTTAATTATAAAGCCTAAATATCCATTGTGCCCCATGACTAAAAGCCATCTATTGTTTCCTGCCTCTTATGCAGCTTAAGGAGAGTTTCTGGGGTGGATATAACCATATGTTTAGAGTTTATATGGCAATAAAAGAGTCTGATTTCCATCATAATGCCAAATGTAAATGAAGGTTGTGAAGGACTGCACAAAGGCTAGAGAAATAGCCTCAAGTCCAGGTCACTCTGTTCCCCATTACAGGCGGATAAGCCTTCCAGCCTGCAGAGAAACCCCTGCCAGCTGTGAGGAGCCCTTGCAGGGGGGTCCAAGCCAGAACCATGCACTGAAGTAGGGCTGGTCTGAGAGCACAACACGGCCCACAGCTCGAACAAAAGAACAACAAACTAACTGTGCATTTCCCACGCTGCTTTTGCATAGCTTATGTGGTGTGTAACTGGCACAGTGACTTGGTGTAGGACTAGCACTGGTTTTACCACATGTACTAAGAGCAGACTGAATTTGAAAAGACAAATGTAGAACACCCAGAGGATGAGTGATGAACATTCTAGAGATGCACTTATTTGTGATTAAATTTGTGATTTGTATCTTTGTACATTTTCTGATATTTTAAACTTGGCAGTCAATAACTTTCTCTCTTGCACCTCTAACATACTTTTTGTCTACCCCAGTCAATTAATTCTCAGATAATTAAATCCATGCAGCATCTACTCCACTTAGTGTTTTACCAGTGAGCTGGAAAACCAATTGAGATTAAGTTGAATTATTTTTTAGGACTAATTTAATGAAAAAGGCTTTTATCAAGACATAAAATGAAAAGTAACCATAAATGCATAAATATCCCTGATCATGGACTTGGTCACCATGTGCCCATGTTATCTAGACATGACTTATTTTTATCTCAAAAGTTCCATCCAGATATTCTTAGACTTCGAAAATTGAGAATTACATGAACCTGACAGTTCAATGGAAGAGATATCTATAACATCTATATATAAGATATTCCCTTTGTTACCTTCCTGTACATAGGCAGACTCACTCTATATAGAAGAGTTGGCTAGACATGTCTGTGGAGGACTGGTATCACCCAATTCCTTTTCAAAAGTTGATGCAATCTGCTTCGGAACTTGCCGGAGTTCCAAACATATGAAGATGACCTAAGGCTCATCAAACTAGGTCTGAATTTCCTGGCTGAGTCCATTTCAGATCAAGCTGACATATACAGCAGAGTATCACTGGATTTGACAACACATGCACAAATCGAAAGGTAGAACCATGACTACACGCACACTTGAAAGAGCATCACCAAAAGGAATTTGTTCACAGTGAAGAGACAGCAAGTTGACTTGCAATAGGAATTTGGGGACTTGCTTTGTGCAATGAACACCAGTTATGTAGTTAGATGTTTCTGAAACTGTGCTGCCTTTAGCAGCAGTACAGCCTGAGTGCCCTGGATTCTATTGCGCTGCCCAAGCCATCACTGGTGTGGTCTGGTGATAGCCTGTGCTAGGAAATAAAATATGCAGGAATGCTGTCTGCTTCAAGACCTGCCAGAAGTTTTTTGCTATACCATCTGGGCTGTTTTTATTTATCCAGCTGTGATTTCTTTGGGTTTTGCATTTTTAATTAACACAGTTTTGAAAAAGGGGTGACTTTTGTTTAACCTCCTCAGCACTGCATCATGTAGGTGAGGCAAAATACAATTCATCACAAAGGCTCTAAAATTCAAGGAACCATTGCTTGAACTGGTTTTACTTTCAGTAAGTTATTGTGGGTTGTTATCCCACAGAATATGGTGAATTCTGAAACCAGGTAACGACTTTTTTCCAGTAGGAAAAAAGTATATATAAGTGGTGAAGGCTGATGAAATCAAGACCCAGTCTTTCTATTTTTAAATTACTACCTCCGGTTTCCCTGTCTATATCCCTCCTTTTTTTCTCCCCTCTTCTCAGGTTTAGGACCACGTCATAAAGAGTTTGACCTCTTCTCAGCATTAGGACTACAGTTTGAAGACTTTGACCTCACCAGTAAGCATTCAATAGTGCATGTGCCTGCCTAAATGTTCGCTGCTGCTTTAAAAACACTATGAACAGGGATTTGCCAATTGCATCCATTTAGACAGGCAACGCTGGGCTAGTACATGAAAATGGCACCCTGCTGTCATCAGTTACAGCAGGAAAAGACAGTGATCTTGGCAATCCCTGTACATGGGCTTAACTCGATGAGAAGATGACTTCAAATGGGCTTAAAATTTAAGTATAAGAGTGCCTGTATGAATAAAACCTAGTGCTTTGATCATTTGCATTGCTGGATTTTAAAAAGATTCTGGCTGAATTCTTCCTTTCATAATGAAAGAAAATACAGGTTTTTGTTACTATTTTTCATGTTTTTCTGCAGTGCAGTTTTGTGATTGTCTCAATCTTTTCTTTCCATAGACCAAAATGAACAGTGTGATTCCATTTCCTGTAGTACCTCACTCAATCCTGCCAAGTCTTCCACTTCCTGGCCAGAAGTCTTCCTTACATCTTGTGTGGTATCTGTTAGTCTCACGTGGATGCCTCAGTCATCCATGGCATATCACATGGGACTGTATAGGTACATTTAGAAAAAAAATTGTTCATACAAGGGGAACACATAGCTTTGCCAGCTTTTTAAAGCCAGAGCACCTTGGACGGAACTGAAATGGCATTCCAGGACTCCAATTTTGTCACACATATATTAAAATATAATAATTAAACCAACAAAGTATCAAACTCTAGTCCATACAAACATTCAGTAAAATTCAACAGGAATGTTATGTCCCATTAAGATTATCATCCCTCTCAATCCAGAAGCTACCCCAAATAATATAGCAAGCAATACTAAGATCTGTGGCTGTGGTGTGCTAAGTGTATGCCAGGGGCCCACCAAAGCTGCTCTATCACTGCTCTCCTCAGTTGGGCAGGGGAGACAAAATATAATGAAAGATCACTCACCAGTTACCATCATGGGCAAATAGATTCCACTTGGGGAAATTAATTTAATATAATAGCAATAAAATCAGAATAGGGTAATGATTAACTAAAATTTTAATCTTTAAAACAACTTCACCCTACCCCTCCCTTCTTCCTGGGCTCAATTTCACTCCCAATTTTATGCACTGCCTACTCTGCAGGGGTATGGGAAATGGGGACTGTGGTCAGCTCATCGCAAGTTGTTTCTGCCACTTCTTCCTCCTCAGGGGGATAGTCTTCACTGCCGCCCACCCCATCGTGGCACAGACCGCTCCCACAGAAGACATCCTCCACAAAGTTCTTCAGCAGAGTCCTACACAGGGTCACAGGTCCTGCTAGCAAACCTGCTCCAGTATGGGCTCCTCTCTGCATGGGCTATATGTCCCACCAGCAGTCTACTCCAGCACAGGTTTCCTATGGGACTTCAGCCTCCTTCAGGCATCCACCTGCTCTGGTATGTGGTTCTCCATGGGCTGCAGGGGCACAGCTGCTTCACCATGGTCTTCAGGGGAATCTCTGCTCCATCACCTAGACCACCTCCTCCCCCTCCTTCTTCACTGACCTTGGTGTCTTCAGAACTGTTTCTCTCACATATTCTCACTCCTCCCTCAATCTGCAGTTGCACAGTTTTTATTTTCCTTCTTAACTGTGTTATCCCAGAGTCCATCACTGATGGGCTCAGTCTTGAGCAGTGGTAGATTTGTCTTGGAGACAGCTGGCATTGGCTCTCCTGAAAATGAGAGAAGCTTCACACAGCTTCTCACAGAAGCCACCCCTGTAGCCCCCCAGCTTCCAAAACCTTGCCATGGAAACCCAATACAGTGGTAAACTGGAAACATAAACATCTTTAGAATAAAACACACATTAGTTGACAATTGCTCATGAAAATATAAATCCTTGTCTCTCTTGACCTTAGTTTTGCAGCATCTTTTTGGTAATGTTAACTGTTTACAGACTCCATCAGCTTCCAGAATCCAGCCCTGATGGAAATTCTTTCTCCTGACTGAGTATCTGATACAGGGAATTGAAGATCATAGTAATACACATGACATTTGAGGTATTGGCATCTAAATGACACTCACAGTTTTGTGATTTGGCCTTATAGGCACTCCACCATTCCTCAAGTGATGAAAGCATGACTGGATGTTCTTTTGATAACCCCACGCTTTGTGCTGTAAGTCATGCCAGGAAAAAAGTAGATGCTCCCACTGATGATCATTTCACTTGCATCCTGCCCAGCAGCGCTCTTCACAGCACCCTGCTGTCATCAGGAATAATGTTCATGAGCCAACCCAAGGGAAATCTTTAAGCCAAATAGAAGAAAGTCATATCCATTGCAGTTAACACATCTGCAAACACATGTTTGGAGAAAGGCCTGGGGAATATAGATGCAATCTGCTTGTTTTAGGTACATAATCTAAGCTTAAATTCCAGGCACTGGCTGAAACAACTCAAAGTAAGAGCTTCAGCTCCCTATTCAGAGGCATAAGGGCTTTGTGAAGGTTTCCAAAAAGAAGTCTAAGTTTTAGATGGGACTTCACTCTAAGTATTCCTTCAAAATTCAGATTAAGACTTATTCTCAAGATTCCCATGGCAAAGGTTTAAGAAGTCAAAAAAGCAGTACTAGTTAGGTAGAGAGCTAAGAACACAAAAATTTCCCAATGACTACTAGCACTACCTAAAGTAATATTAAAAATGAAGTATAAGTCGTAGAGAAGTATGGTCTCAGACATCCAATCCAGCTGACTAGAACCATGACAACACAACACACTGGGGGCAGAGAGCAACAGGACTTTAATCCTATCTTTGCACATCCTTACTAGGCATGGAGTTAAATGTCTGTATTCTCGAGGAAGAAAATCTGGTAGAGGTCTTACAATGATTCCTTCACTCTCTCTTTTGGGAGTGATGACCTGAGTAACCAGAAACTATTTTTTAATATACCTGAGGTCTGACAGCCTTGAAAATGCAGAGTAGACATCAGTACTTGAAAGAAGGAAAAAAAAATTCAGTTACCAACAATTCTTTCTTCTTTTTTTCATCCTTACATTGTCTTAAATGCAAGCTTAAATTATTTTATTGCTATCTGATTAACATGGCTGGTCTGAGGAACCACATCAAGTTTATACAGATGCATAACTGTACAATCTAAATTTCAGAAACTAATTTTCTCAGTGTTTCAAATCTTCTAAAATGTTTTGCAGGAAATTTATTCTACTACATCTAATAAGGCTATTTTTCTGCACTATCATTACACTTCGGCAAAGCATTTCCAATAAGAACACTCCAAATTACGTCCCCTCAGCTAGTTCATCTGTTCAGTCAATAAGCAACATTTTATTGCTTTTATGAATTAAGCCCACTTTACATCCAATCATTTTGCAAACATCTGTAGCTGAATCAGTCTAGGGAGCTTTTGAAAAATCAATCAGCAGGGAACAGCTTTCACTTTTTCTTTTCCTTTTTTTTTTTTTTTAAATAAAGTATTTACACGTTTGCTCCATATGAAATAGGAAAAGCACTAAGCTTGATTGCCATATGTGAACATTACAAAAAAGCTCACCTCACATATGTAGAGTTTTATTATCGGAAAAGTAGAGATATGATGACAGCATTAGAATGAAAAAATATTGATAATTTGTGTCCTAGCTATGAGCAACTAAGCCAGAGGTATTGTAGCAGTTTAGGCTAGTAAGAGATCATAACGAAATTCCTAAGTTGTGCATCAAGGCTACAGTATTTCAATTGTCTTTCTTCAACTATCTTGTGTTGATTAGGAAACTAGAAAGAAAGAAAGAAAAAGGGTTTGAAAGAACCTAAAATATTGATATTAGAGAATACTGAGACTTTTTTTTCATTTGAAAAAATTTTAATTCAACAATTTCAAACTTCTCCAAAGAATGATAGAGCTAGTTTTGACAAGAATGAAATTGTTGCTTAAATTTAGAAAGAATTCTACCCCAGATTAACATAAAAATTAGGATATTTACCTTGAATTAAAAAAAAAACCAACACTTTAATTCAACCTAAGGACCTGACCCCATCTCTTACTTCATAGACTGTAGCTAAAATACTGGGCTACTCCCAGGTTAAGTGGAGGCTTTTTCAGTTTGAAAGGGCTGAGTTTCATCAGATTATATAATTGTCTCAATTTTGGAAACTCTTTCGATATCAGAAAATTATTATTTTTTCGCCAGCTATCCTTGGAATCAAGAGACTTAGGAACTACCAGCTTGATGATTCCTTAGCTAAGTTGATTTCATTGTGTCATTATGTAAAGCAGAGATAACTCTCTTCACTCTACACCTTTGTATTTTTTGTAACTGAGGTGGAAATAGTTTAGGCTGCTATATTTTTTTACAATGCAGTACAAATTAATAACAGTGAGTTGCACCCATCTGGTGTTTTCTCTGGTTGATGTGGGAGCGAAGAGGGACTTATTTCTGTCTGAATAGCCTTGGAAGAAAAGCATATCAATTATGAAGAACCAGAGCAAACTATGAAAAACTGAAGCAAAGCTCTGGAGTGGTGACTTTTAAAAGTTTACCAGTTTTAGGAAATTTAATTACACTCACTTAAGGTAATTATCTCAATGGTCAGGCTACTTCCTGATATCAGTTACTCCTCAGTTAGTGAATCCAGTAATGAGAGTTGTACTGAGGTTGAAGGTATTGGGAACCAGGTTCTTAGTTGTCTAAAACTACTGTAAAATTCTTGTGCTTTTTACTATCCATAGACATCTTCCTTGAAAATGTGAAGGTTAGTTGTCTCATCTAACTGGTTTATGAGTTGAGAAAATTTGCATATAATATACTTAATTTTACATTTTTATGTTTATTAAGAGCAGGTGAAATGTTTCATCTTTTTATGAATGTTTCTTCTGATATCATGGCAGGAGAATTCACTTGGAAAATTATATCCCCTTCATACTTTGTAAAGATTATTACACATGTGAAATAAACCAGAATGTTAATTCTTCTTCTGGGTATTTTTTGGCTGCCTTTGCACAGGAGGAGGTGGGAAACCTGCCACTGCAAGTAAATGGTGGATTTCTGCTTCCCAGCAGCTTAACTGATGCAGAAATGCTGTAGCCCTGTCCTTGAAACCACTTCCAGTACTTTGGAGAAAAAGGACTTGTGAAAGAAACAAAGGTCCTCTCCTAAAATTCAAGCCCAGTTTGGCACCTGCCAGTCTGTGCAGGCATTGTCTGAAACCATATAGAGAAACTGCCAAGACTTTTGTTCTGGAATGACTAGAAGGGAGCGGCCATGCAGACTGAATCCACTGGTGTGGGAAATGCCCTTATTCCACAGGACAGAGCCGTAGCAGCTCCATGTCTCATCTCACCATCCCGGGACACTGCCACTTGGGGACACCACCTGCAGGACTTGACCAGAGCTCCTTGTCTCTTGCCCTTCATATGCACTGGATCCTTGGTTTCACATTGCAGGAAGGGTTAGTAAGATGAAACATATTGACTCTACTCAGTCTTTTTATAGTAGTAGTGTCTTCCTTGCTGTGCTTGGCTGCTTTTGCTAGGTGATTTTGCTTTTGTTCTTTTAACTTACTCTTTTGCCCTGTTTTAACATTGCTGTGCAATTAAAATAGGTACCCAATCTATTTGAATGCATTTGGCATGCTAACTATTTTTAAAAAGGTTCTTACAGGTGCTTATTATACATCGTTGGAATTTTATTTGGGAAGGTCATTTGAATATTTTCTCAGAACTGCTGAATTGTTCATTGATGTCATAATTAATTGCGTTACTTTTGATGTTTGTTTTCCTGGGCACCATTTCATGTTATTAAAAAAAAAAAAGAAAAAAAAAACAACAAAACCCCACAAACAACACAAAACCAAAGAAAAAAACAAACCCAAATTAAAATATAATAAAAAAATAGTTGCTTTGTTTCATGTTTGTTTTTTTCTTAGCTTTTTTTTACCACTTCTTTAAAAAAATAAAGAAGGAAATTGAGTAAAAGACATAACTAACATATATTTCTCTCAAAGTGAAGTTTTAGATTATTATTGGATGTTTATACAGATCTGGATGTTATGTGTTTACAGTTGGTATATTGATAACTTCTATAAGCTTCACCTGAGAGCTCCAGTACAAAATATATGAGCTTTTTAAAACAAAATACTTAGGGCCAAATTCAGTAAAACTACTTTGTTTACGTAGCATGGGTGCTGGAGGCCCTACAAGCTTCAATGCCCACTCAGGCAGCTTAAGGTACTTAGATAAGAAAGCACATACAGTCTCTCATAAAAAAAGCAAGTGCCAGTGATTTGGGGAGAACGGTTACAACAAGTATAGCATTTTTGCCAGTATCTTTGAAAGTTTCTGCCCATAAAGACGGTAAACACAACGAGTTAATTTAGCAATCACCTGAACTGAAGACATAGAAAACCTCAGTGAGGAGGCTGTAGGTAGCAAAGAAAGAAACTTCCTGAGAAAGATTGGCTGTTTATGTAATGCAAGTATTTTAGGTCAACAGATCTGTATAGAAGGCTTCTGTTCAGCTTTCTCCCATCTTTTCCCTGCATTCTTATCCCACTTCTTTCTCTTCCTTTTCCTTTTCCCACCTGTTTCCCACCAATCCCCAGCTGTGCTAAATCACAAGGAGGTTTTCTAACAGAAGTAGTAAAGAGCTCCATCAGAGACAAAATCAAATACTTGACGTGATAAAGACCCTCACATGCCCCCCTGAAGCAGTTCTGCAGTGTGAGATTCCTCATAGAGCAAATATTGCCAAGAACCTTTGTCGTGTTTTTTTTGTTCTTTACTCAGTCACTACGTAATCCTAGTGCAAAGTACATTTACATCCCTGGCAGCTTAGGTGTACCCCAGGAAATATATGTGAAAACCAACATAATGAGCACTTAAAAGTGGTGTCTCCTAATACCTTCGGATACTTCTTTTAAGGTTGTCTCATAACCTCCGGGGTATTGTAGACACCTTGGATCAAGGCCCCTTGAGTAATCACATACACTAGACTGCTGTCACCAGGCACTGCCTTTCAGGGGAACTTACCTACAAGTGTTGTATTTAGGCCTTTTTCACAGGGATTCTCTGCTGCCTACTTAGGCCTGATCTCTGTGTGTAATTTAAGTGAGCTGAACTAGCTGGAATGATTCCTGCACTTAGGTGATAATAGCTGGGACATTGCAACCATAACATAATAGCTGCTAGATCTGGCAATTTACAGGAATAACCACGCCCAAGACATGAGCCACTGCAAGTTTTGAAATTTGGGATTTTGGTTTGGATCAGACTGCAGAAACGTAGACAAGCTTGTGCCCACAGCTTCCCTGATGAGGAGCCTTTTCTTGGCAGGTTTAGGTCTTTGCTGATCCAGGTTTAGGTAATACCTAATGAGCAAAGTTCAGCCCTTTTTTCAACTGTATTCACTTCTCTCCTAGCAATTCATTTTCCCCTCCCAGCTGTGTTTTAATAGCCTTTAAAACTTCTACTTCTAGCACAGTCAGCAAAAGCAGCACTGGGATTCAGAATCTCACAGACAAACTGTCAGAAATGAAACCAACTGTTCATTAACATTTTTAACAGCAAAGAAAAGGTCTGGGGATCCATACAGTTGGTTTTCCCATTAAACCAACAGCATAAGAAGCTGACTATCATCTATGCATTCCACCTTTAGTCTTGCCCAGTAAGGTAAGAAAAAGCATTTTTTAAATAGAACTAATCATCTTTACAAGTTGCTAATTGGCATATTTGAAAACATTTCCAACCTACATAATTTCATTGTTTACAATATTAGCTACAAAAGCAAAGAGAATTGTTTGTGACACCCCTTGGACAAAGACCAGAATGTAGATTTGCATTAATGCTTCAGTAAACAAATGATCATCAAGGAAAGATTAAAACGCAGAGGTGGTTTCCGTTCTTCCTCTGTGTTCCCCCCTGTTCCCAGCTTTGCTTCTCCTGTCATTATAAGTATCTCAGTTGTATTTTCAAATTTTTGATTATCATGTAAGCATACTCTATAAAATGGTACATAACAGCATCATAACCCATATGTTCCCTACCATGACAGAACAAAAGCATTTCTTGCTTTTAGTTGTAGAAACTAAATAGGAACCATTCATTCAAATCTCCAACTTCCCCAAAATGAAACACAGAAAGTAGGTGTGAGCTACAATGTTCCATGCAATCTAATGCAAATGTATGCAAATTTCTTCATATTAGAATCATTGTCTAGTTGTCATCCTCACATGGGGCACATCAAAGCCATATGACCTGATTTTGCACCTGCTGTTTAATTAAATTTACAAGGCAGACACTCTCTCTACTCCTGGTGATATACAAATCCATTTTTACTACCGCAGCTTCTAATTTACAAGGTAGTCGACTGCTGTGTTTCACCGTCAATAGCTGCCCAACTGCTCTTTGTTAAAGTGAAGATTAAAAACTGAAAACTGGCCACCATTTGAGTGTATGAATTAAAAGAAATATTAAATGTGATTTCCCTCTTCACCTTTTTAAAAAAATCAAGCAAAAGGGAAAATACAGTAGAAACACTTGATACTAATTATAACAGTCTTGATTTTTTCATTCCCTCTGCTGTGAAAAGGCCGAGACACAACACTTTTGTCAAGTTATCAATAGTTTTTTTCTGTTTTGCAGGAGCCATATGTTGAAATGTAGCAATGCACCAGTGCTAGTAGCAATGATATTAACAAAGCTGTCTCTTTTCCTGGATGATCATGCAAAGTTTTCAGTATTTATGCTATTGAATTCACGTCTTGCTTGGAAATGATTTTGCTGATCTTAATTTGATTTTTTCCCCCAAAAAACAAAACCTGTTACTTTTTACTGCTTCCAGTGTGCAGCCAGTAAGGCTGCAATAAGTCAGTAAGTCAGAATGCTGAGTACTGTGAAATTGTTCTCCCTCTTTTAGACCAACTCATCAGCTGGTGTTCTACTGCTAGAGCTAGGTTCGTTATTGGTAAGGTATTAATAGTTGTGTTACATAGGTGCATGGAGAGCACAAATTATAAGTTAACAAAATGCACTAATAATCTTTATTTCACATGTAGGTAATAGAAGCATAGGGTGGTTTGTGTTGAAAGGGACCTTTAAAGATCATCTAGTTTCAACTCACCTGCCATGGTCGGGACATCTTCCACTATACCAGGTTGCTCAAAGCCCCATCCAGACTGGCCTGGAACACTTCCAGAGGTAGGGTAGAGACAGCTTCTCTGGGAAACCTTTTAAGGTGCCTTCACACACTCACAGTAAAAGGTCTTTTCATATATATCCAATCTAAATCTACCCTCTTTTCGTTTAAAACTATTGCCCTGGTCTTATTACTACAGGTCTTATAAGTACCCTTTGAATGTTGAAAAGTTGTGGTCTCCACAAAGCCTTCTCTTTTTACATAGTAAGCATACTGGAGTTTAATTATTAAAAATTATTAAAATTATATTTAACAAAAACAATTGCTATCAACATGTGAGAGAGTGAGATGGGGTGGAAGGGGTCAGAGAGTGCTCATTTCCTTTTATACACAGAATGAGGAAAAGCAGCAGTAATAATACAATACAAGCAATGAGACATTCTCAGTGCCCTACGTTTAACTAAAATATTGAAATTAGGTTGTTAATACCTAATTTAATGCCATACTCCTTAGGTAGCTCTAAGAACAGATGGGAGAGGCGAGAGGACCGGGGCCCGGACTTTCACCACAGAAGTGGCGCTGTTTGTTGTGAACTGCAAGAGCAAGGCGACATTTTTGGGACTGCCTATTGGTGGCAGCACACGTTCACTCAATGAAAACTACATCTGATAAAAGAAGTTAGAACTAGTCTATATAAGTAAGTTAAAGGTGCTTCTCCCCCTCCCCCCCCCCATTGCTTTTTTTTTCTTTTCACGAGCTACATAGTGCAAATCACTGAGTTTATCAATATTTTCGGATGCAAAAGCTAAGTATTGCTGTGCTAAGAGGAACAAAACTATGAAAATGGTTCTTAAGACTCTCCTATCTCAAAGCCTCCTGTCAGAGTTATAAAATGGAGCAAATCAACCCAAATTCCTGAACTGCTTTCTGCAGAATAGCTTGATTATAGGCAAGATGTGGGTCTGGTGCTTCTGGTACCTCCCTCAGAAGGGCCAATTCTCAAAAGACAACTGTCTTAGCCCTCAGTCCTGTATTTCTGGGGAATGCCCTGTGTTTTTCATCAGCCCTGGTCCCTATATAACTTTCTTCCTGGATTATGACATGTATACTGTTACTGAAATTACTTGCCACATTTTTCTTTAGCCTCCATGGTTTCTGCATCAATGCTTTGAGTTCCTTCGGAAAAGTTAATTCATATTGAATGTCACTAACACTTCTGGGGTTTTCTAGGATATTTGGTGTGTATTTCCAGCACAGCTTTTCACTCCTTAACTTCTCCTCTTTTCCCCCTGAGGGTATCTCTGTGAGTGTGGAAGCTGCTATTTATAGAAAGGGAGTAACTTCAGATGTGGCACAGGAGAAGCTGCCACAAATTTGACAGTGACTGAAAGTCTTCAGCAAGACAAACTTTACAAATAACCCCAAAAGGACAGGAAAAAGCCAAATAAACAAACACAAAACAGAAATTAAAAGACCACATTTGACTCATATTTGTGCAAGTTTGGACACATCTAAAAGGCCCAGAGGCACCTGACAGTGTAATTTCACCTGGTATTTTCACACGGTGTAAATGGTCATATGCAATGGTCCTTTGTCTACCATGGGTATTCTAAAATATACATTTTACACAAGAGCAATAATTAAGCCTTAATTCTTTTATAAAAAATGACCTGGTTTCAGCATAGCCCACTTTAGGTTGCTATAATACCTTCATTTTCCTGTTGATTCATATTTTAATGAGGAAACTATTATTGCAGTATCTTCATTGTTTAATTAAAATTATAATTAGATATTAAAATGCTAAAGCACAAAAGTAAGTTCTTGCTGAAGGGTATCCTCAGAAAAACAAGGACTTATAAGGGTTTTTATGGCTTTGAGAAATTAGATGTGGTCACCAAATTGCATCTGATTTTTTTTCCATAATGATTGCTTCACCAGGAACATGCTGGGCTCCATAAAGAGTTACTGGATTATATTTGCTAGCCTATATAATGAAAAAGGTCATTCTTGAAAAGCAGTGCCTAATTTTAGGCCCTAAACTCTATAAATCAAGCATATCAATGGTAAAAAGCAATTGCACTTACCATTTGCATAGTGTTAAAAAATACAGACCATAGAACTAATAAACCTTCAGGGTCCCAATCTAATTCATTTCTTCTCCACTATGGCATTAACAACATTCACTATTTTATCATTATATATTGTCTAATCTTTTAGAGGAAAATAAAGACTAAGGTATGAAGATACAATAGTCTCTTCCAGGAAGAATATACAGTAAATAAGAAACTATAGATGAAAAAAAAATGTGGTACTATTGATGCAGATGAGATAAAGTTCCTGGTTATATTTTTGAATCAGAAAGCAGGATAACAGAAGGCAACTTGGGGAAGATCTGTTTCGGATGAGGGTATCTGTGGGGTTAGGAGTCCCAGGGCCTCCTGGAGACGTGTGTTGTTCTGGAGTAGCAGCTGGAGCATGGGCAGGACCCTCCAGCCCATGGGCTGGAAACATGGGTGAAACATGAGATACAAGCTTCTATGTACATGGACCAAGACCTGAACATCTGTAGATGATAATGGGAGGTATCGATATGTAGATGCCTGTGTTTGGGTACATCAGTCTTGAACTTAACCTCAAGGTAACAACCTGCTGAAATAGATGGGCTCCACTTGCCTAAAGATAAATATATATTGTAATCTGAGATGCCTCAACTTGTGCCCAACTTCAGCTGCTCCACAGGACAGTGATGTCCGTCAGATGCAGTGCCATATTGCCAGGTGGGAGGATACATGGATGGCACTAGACTTCTATGCCCATGTAGTTCAGTCTCACACAAACATGTCCACACGTTCTCAAGCAACACAAGAAACAGATTGAGATGAAATCAAGCTTCTGGAGCATGATGCAAAATCAGACATAGAATGGACACAGAGAAAGCAATCATGACTGTTACTGATGAATACATGGTCCTGTTCAGAAAACACAAACCACAACACTAATGATACCTGCAAAAGCAGAGGATTGAAGTCAATCACCCACATAAAACAACCTTCTGCCTCATGGTACTTGTTAGGAAATAGTGACCAATTTGTTAGGTTACTGTCAAAAAGAGTAAAGACAGGGAATTCTCTGTCACACGAGATTCTGGTAAAGAAAGTCACAGGCTCTTTGCTACATTCACACCAGGGAGGGAGCACGCCTGAGATTTCTTGCCCATATTGAAGTCACTACACAACTCTGTACTCTAGTGCTTCTTAACAAGCCTCAAACTCGCCCATTATTATCAATGGAAGTGATTATATGAATTGATGTTTTTACAAGTTTGTAATTTTTTTCCAGGTGATTTCTGACAATGGTAATTGACCATCCTCTAAAAATGAATACAATAGGTATTCCTCTAGGGAAAGAAAGGAAAATTATAAATTAAGAAAACTTAGAAGCAGAAACACTACCTGTGCCTTTTGGCATTTTTCTTTTGTGTATGATATGCAAATTTATAAACAGCAGAGTCAGAAATTTTCAATATCTTTCCCAAAAGATAATTTCATTTGGGCTCTTGTACATTATCAGTGTTTTGACTGCTAGTGTCTATGTTCGTTGTGTAATTAAATGTCTTATCCATGCAGCTCCACAGATGTGAAAGTTCAGTAAGTTAAGTCCAGTATTTTTCCAGCTTTACATCAGTAGTGGGGATGCTGCATATAGTTGAATTTAAACTGGGTGACAGGACTATGGATAAGCTTTACTATGCAGCAAACATTGGCAACAGGATTGACATAAAAGGCAAATTTTAATTGCAAAAATATACCAACAATGTCTTATAAAGACATCACTACAGCTTATATGTGGGCTGTACTGAATGGTGAATATGTGTTGAATTTGTGACATTGTTTTGGGGAAAAACAAACAAACAGGTTAGAACTTTTGTCCTGATGCTTTCAAAACAGTTGCCTGATTTTTCTCTCTCAGTTTTCAAATGTACTTACACATGATTTTAGTGGCTGTTCCTTACAGATTCTTCCTTTTGTCCCTCTGAAATATGCAAAACACTTCATTTCAGATAGAACAAGCTGTTTCATTTGAAGGAAGAGAACATTGGAAGGAAGAGGTTTGTATGCGCAGGGAGAACAAATATTGATGTTATAACCTGGACCAACACATTTGCATTGTGTTTTAGTTTGATTACCCACATTGTCTTCTCATTAACACCAACAGCATCTGAATAGCTGAACTGCAATCTCCTCATCTATCAGTCCTGAAAATCAGTGACTGGGGTGAGACACAATTGGTGTGCCAGCAGTTGCAGTGTGATAGGGTGGGGGGAGAAAAGGGATATCCACACTGCTTCCTCAAAGTGCTTTGGGTTAAAAGCCTGCAGGCGGACAGCTGAGGCCACTGCTGCTGGTGAGTTTGTCCTGACCACTGCACATGGGGTCACGTTCACCCTTGCAGGAAAGATTGCTCCTATTTTGAGATTGGCTCAAAGTGTGAGAGAGGATGGGCTTCCTGGTGAGGAGGTCAGCAAGAAGGGTAAAAACGAGTGAGACTAACCTCCAGGAGAGAGGCTGAAACATGAAGAGGGAGCAAAGACAGGCTGAACTACAGCCAGCTTTGTCCAAAGTGACCACTGAAGGAAGCTGCAGGAGCAAGTGCTGGAAAGGGCTCTGCAAGGCAGCGAGTTCTTTACAGATTTCATTCTAGCTCATACAGAACAGTAAAAAACCCAAAACCAAAAAACCCAAAATTTTTATTTTCTAGTAACAGCTTTGCTTTTGCAAAATAACCTGTGTGCATTGGTGGGGTCTGCTCAGTTTTGTGGTACCTCGCTACAGTCCTTTCTATTCACCTGAACTTTTGAGTGCAAGGAGACTATTGGTTGGGGTGGGATGTGTGTGTAGGTTGGAACCCAAAGTTTTGTCAGCCATATGTAAGGGTGACAAAAGTGAGGGTGTAAATTTCTTCTTTTAAACGTGGCATTATTTCAACAGTTTTTTAGGATTCTCTCCATTTAAAAACAACAAAGAGCAGAATGGTTACCCCTGTTGAAACATGATGTTCAGGAAGCAACTTGAGAAATGGTGGACCCACTTGTGGAACACAATGGCTAATGAGGTTTCTCGAGGCACAAATCATCAACCAGTGAAAAAAGAGTACCCTCTGACAAACACGCACGGGAGCTGAAATGAAGCTAGAGAAGCTCATAAGGCACTAGTAAAGACATGAAACATTACCAAAGAGTCAAGATAACATTAAGAGGAGCAGCAATAAGCTCATCATTACATCTTCAGTCAACTTGGTAGTAAGAGAAAAGTTGCTTTTTTTTGAAAGCATCAGTATAGGTAATCCTCCATCCCCCACCCCGGTCTCTCTAGAAAGCAAAATAAATTAATAGAGGATGAGATTGTTGTCTAATCAGTTATTTCCAGCAGCACACATGCATGTTACTTTGTGAGAAAGGTAACAAAGCTTGGAAAAAGTGTGAGATGTCAGATCTGAATCTCCCAGCTCTTAGTTACCCAAACCAAGTTGCCTAATAAATATAGTTTATTTGCTTTTAAAGTTTAATGGACTTTGAGTTTTACACTGCCATGTTTTTGGCTTTTATTAATGAAATCAAAACAACCTGTGCTTTATCTTCCAGTAGAAGAGCTTCTAAACTCAGTTGTAGTAAAAGTCCAAAAGTTCCCTTGGTGCATCAAAGCCCCTGAATATATTTAAGACTAGTGCAAAATAACATTTTTTATAGTGTAGAGGATGTTGTAACTACAACTATAACTAGGTTAGCAATTTGAAACATCTCTTCATAGGTCTGACTGGGAAAATATATGTGAAAATGACAAGACAAAATTATTTTAATATTATATTAAGGTCTACCTCATGCTGAGAATTTTCACAGTGGTTTACAAGCCACCTATCCCAGATGTAAAATACAGTTACTAGTCTGCTTCAATCTAGTTCAATCTTTTAAATTTTCTCACAGTTGAATATATGTAGTCTTTTATGCAAATAGATATATGTCTTGACTATTTTGCACACTTGCCCTTGCAAATGGGCATATTTGAGTTTAAATATGGTAATTTCTTTCTAAAGAAAATATGGTGTAGGCAGATAATGAAACTGAATAATGTGACTGTTCCATTTCTAACTTCTAGGATTCCATACATGTGCAAATTAGAGACCACTTGAGGAGAAACATTTGCAATATTTTAATTAATCTGATGGGTTAAAACACAGGAATCATGGGGCATGTCTAGGAAAGTTAAATGCTCTCTCTAGCAGTGTAAGTTTCTAACAGATTATTATCCCCACTGGTCCCATAAATAAATACATAATAACAATTAATATTGTTTCTTGGGCTCAAAATATACTTGATATCATACAATGCACGTAAATAAAGAGAGTCCCTGCCACACAAAATAATTATACACCAATTATGTATGCTGAATGCAGTCTCTAGTGGTGCTGTGCTTGCCTGAAGGAGCTAAGAACCCTTTTGATATAGCCACCAGTTTCTTTCTTTTCCCCACTTTCCTATGTTTGTCCAGTCTTTTCCACTGTTCAGCCCTGTTCTGGTGAAGCTCTCAGCTGCTTCTACCACAAATGCATCAGTGTTTTCCTCTGCACCAATCCCTATATAACAGCTACCATTCTAGAGCAAATTCTGCAAAGCTACTGACCTCTCCAGTGAAATTATGAACCTCCTGGGGATAGTCTACAACTCATTTGAGGTTCTACTAAACAGAAGAGTTGGTAAATAAAATAGATGTTAAATATATAAATAAAATAAAGCAAATTTGATTTTGGTATAAAAGTGAAGGCAGTCCTCCTAGAGGAGCACATCGTTTGTGGAGTCACAGTTGAAGGCAAAGACTTGCATGATATGAAAAACAAATGGCACAGAAATGAGATGTCAGTGATTAGTGGAATTAGTTTCAAATACTGTTATGTGTTCTAGCAAAGGGCACCGACCAAAATACTTAGAGTGAAGCTCTTTTCCTTGAGCCAGGAAGGGATAAAAGGCTCAAACCCCTCACACACACTGCAGGTGAGATGGAAAGGATAAGCTAAGCTTTAATGCCAGAGTATCTGTATTCCATCTAAATCTGGTTTTAAGCTGCTCTGAAGTAACAAAACCGAAAGAATTATTTTTCTGTACCAATTCCCAGAACATATTTAATCTAAATGCTAATCTAAATGTAATTGTAATTTTCTGTTTTCACAGTCCTACAGTTACTTATTGTAAATTCACTGTACAGACCCATGGTTGATTCACCTATTCATCTGCAGTCAAATGACCTTGTACAGTTGCTCTCCTAAAAGGAAAAGTCTCTTAGCAAGGTGACCTAGTAATATTTGTCACAAAGAGACACACATTTCCAAGTAAGTAACAGTGTCCTAGGCCCTAACAGCCTGGGTGCACTGTCTTCTGCCCTTCACTGAGCAGTCTCTTAACACTGCTAGTCTGTAAACATTAAATTGGGTAGGCTTCTTTGAACAACTTAGAAATAATGAAACAAAAAGTATAACTCCCATTAACAAACCTGGAATTAAATTATAGTTAACTGAAATTAACTTTAAGGGGTTACAAATTCAGATATTATTTTAATGCTGATCAGCCCATATTTATATTTTCACCTGAATATGAAGCAAATGTCTTCTGTTATAATGATTCCATGTGGTAAAGACAATAAACATGATTACTGTGTGGATCTGGGACTAAAATCCTTCTCATTTCAGGCTGCTCCTCTTTCTTGCATGGAAAGTAAGGTGAAAAAGCACATATGCACAGGAGTTCCACACTTCAAGTCCACATACCTCATATACAGCTAAAATTCCATGTGAAATAAAAAAGTCTAAGTTCAGATTCACAAAAATAAAGAGACATCACAATTCAAGTTTCCTACATAATTTGATTTACACATCCTATTAAATCATTATAATAGTCTTCAGTTACAAACCACTTGTTTAACTTGATGAACCCTACAAGTTTCCTTTTCTCCCCAGCCAATTTTCTTTCCATGTAACTTCATTTTAGAAGTATAGTCTGAAACTTTAAAAGGGAAAAAATCACTTACGGTTTATAAGAAATGTGAAAACGTAATTTTACCAATATTAATAGTGGACTGATTCAGTTTCTTTGTGGGTACCTCCCAGGCAGACCTGTGTCAGCCCACTTCACTTCCTGCCATGGCTGCCTGTGGTTTCTTTTGGTTCATCTGGGGATAAATTGTTCCTTTTGCAGCAGAATGGCATCACCTGGAGGAGGGAGTAATCTAACCATCAACTTATGTTTTGCTGTGAGTATATAAACTTACCAAATGTTATGATTTAACCCCAGCCAGCAGCTCAGCTCCACAGAGCCACTCACTCACTTCCCCCTTGGTGGGATGGGGGAGAGAATCAGAATGGCAGAAGTGAGAAAACTCATGGGTTGAAATAAAGAGTTTAGTAGGTAAAGCAAAAGCCATGCACACAAGCAAAACAAAACGAGGAATTCATTCATGACATCCCATAGGCAGGCAGGTGTTGACAAAACAAGGGGACATAGCCTCAAGCTGCACCAGGAAAGGTTCAGGTTGGACATCAGGAGGAATTTCTTCCCAGTAAAGTTTGTTAAGCATTGGAACTGACTACCCTGGGGATATTTAAGAAATGATTGGAAGTGGCACTTAGTGCTATTGTCTAGTGACAAGATGGTGATTGTTCAAAGGTTGAACTCCATGGTCTTAGAGGTCTTTTCCAGGCTAAATGATTCTGTGATTCTCTTCAGTCATCCCCAAGAAAGCAGGGCTCCATCACATATGACGGTGACTTGGAAAGGCAAAAGCCATCACTACAAACATGTTCCCTTCATCCTTCTCCACCCAGCTTTATGTGCTGAGCATGATGCCACATGTTATGAAATATCCCTGTGGCCAGTCTGAGTCAGCTGTCCCAGCTGCATCCCAAGCCTCTATGCTGGTGGTGTGGGGTGAGGAGAAGAAAAGGCTTTGGTGCTGTGTGAGCACTGCTCAGCAATGACAAAATCATCCCTGGATTTTCAACACTGTTCAGCACAAATCCAGACTGTAGCCCCATACCAGCCACTGTGATGAAAATTAACTCTCTCCTAGCCAAAACCAGCACACTCAGCAGGTTATGAAGAACAACAAAATTTTCTCATTGAAGGTAAACGTCTTTTTAGGTATATGAATCTTTGTGGAGAAGAAATATTCCTTCACACTCTTGGTTTGGGTTTTTTTGGGGTTTTTTTGTGTTTCTAAGGGATCTTTGCTCAACATATTTAAGATACAAAATAACCCACAAGGGAATGGAATCAAATATAATACTCTATGCATAAACCAAAAAAGTACTGATTAGAGAGAGAAAAAAAAGTTTGATCAGATTGAAAAATGTACTTTGAAAGTGCAGAGATCTGAATTTTTTAAAGGCTTATTACCATATTGCTGTGCTCAGGGACATAACTACACATCAGTATACATTTTAATTAAAGCATAAAGTTTTAAAACTGGATTCTACTGAGTTCTTACTCAGCATACCCAGAGGGCTTCCCTCCCTCTTTGATAAAACATGTGATTTTACTGACCTGGAAATGTATCTTTTTCCAGCTATTTCAAACAGCTATACAATAAAAGAGACTTCAAGTATGAAATGCCTGTCCAGATTTATACAATTTATATAAGCTTTTTGTACAGTTACTTTAGAGTACCTATAATGTTACTTGATTATTGATATGCAAATTTAAAATTCAGCTGTGAAATTATGAGCCTGCTAGATAAAAAATAATGAAGTGGTGATCAAAGAGATCAAATGCAGGATATAGTATTGATCTTTTTTTGTGATTATTGCAAAGCACATGTTCATCTGGGAATCTGTGTAGGTGCACACGTGTACATTAAACATGTTTGTTTCCCTGTTTTCATACATATATATATATATATATATACAAGATTGCAAGACCACTTTTAGTACTTTTATGAAAGGGAATACAATAAGATGTGTGCTCATCTTTAAGTGCCTAGTTTGCATGCTGAGCTGAGAGATTGGTCTCTGTAGTCTCCCTATAGAGGCAGCAGAGAAAGTGATATTTATCGCAAGGGAAATCCAGAATATCCTTTTAAACAGGCTGCTCTGTATCAATCTCCACATGGAACCGCTTTCTCTCATTCTGGCTAGGTAACAGGTAAGCTTTTTAACTTAGGTCATCCTCTGTAGGCATCTTAACACGATAGTGTGAATTCCACTGTTAAAGACAGTAGGTCTCTAGTTGAGACTTGAATCTTTCAGACTACAGTTTTATGAAATTCTTGTTGAAGCTATTTGTACCTTGGTTCTAAGTATCAAAAATCTTCTGTTTTTTTTTCTGTATGTAATCAGCTCTGGCCTTAGAAGTACTTTTAACTCTGCAAAGACTTCAGGTAATGAGTACAACAGAGTTAAGCCTAATGCCTTAATCATTACAAGATTAAGACCTACAGTAAAAGGTATGTTCTGGTAGGAAAACAGACATTAGAGGGTGTTCATGCCAACAGAGGAAATAATAATAATTAATAATTATTAATTTGTTTTCTGATTTGAAAAAATGAAAAACAGAATGTCTCAATAGTATCATTGAGTTCTAAAAAGTTCATGCAACCCTCTCAAACTCATTATATTTTTTTTTCTCTTGCTCAACAAAGTTTCAGTAATTCATCCTGTAATCAAGAAGATGCTTTGCACAACAATTTGTTCAATAGAGATAATAAACCGAGAGTATGGAGAAATACATTTTGCTGTCTATGAATAATTGACTGTCTGCCATGTTCCCATACAGCTTGCTTCACCCACTTTACAAATTGTTTTATACAAAATTTCCTTCCAAGGGAAGAAAAAAAGAGAACTATTACCAGATGAAGGCATTTGCCATGACTAGTTTACATTAATCCATTTTGACAAGATTTGGAAGAATTCTGTTCTTTCTTTGAATTTAATTTGTTTGTTTATTTTTTTTTTCCCTAGCACATTACAGACCTTTAGAAAGGACTGTGTGAACACATATAGAGCCACAGTGTAATGAACTTAAGGGTTTTTAACTGAGAATTTTGTAGTGGTGTTGGCAGACATTCTGGTGCAGATTTGACAGAGCACACAGAGGGCACCCTGGTATCCTCATGGGTGGGCTAAGGATAAGGTATAACTTTAACAAAAATAGCAAATTTGTCAGCTGCTTTCTGTCCTGCAACTTTTACATGTTCCTGAGACCTCATCTTCGGAATGTGGAGGACTTAATCTCCTATCTCCAGTTTTTCGCATTGCTGCTTCCACAAGGAGGTTTTTCCCACCCTTCAGGCATCTGGAGGAAAAAAAAAAAAAAGGGATGCAGAAAGTAGAGACAGAAGTCCTTTCCTTTGATCCTTGCAGCAGGAATAAGAGGAGAGAATCTAAATCAGACACTGTTATTCAGGCTTTAATACTCACTTGTGAATTCTGGCCTAACTATGCTGAAATCAACCACGTGTCCCACTGCAAAGACTCGCATCCACATACCCAGTAATGGAGTCCTGAAATATGGAAAGAGCTGATCTGCAGCTGAGCTGGACGTTGTCAAAAACTGAAATGATTTATTTATTATTTATTTCTTTAATAATGAATTTGCTTAAAGAATAGGATAGCACTTCCACAGCACCATATATATTCAAAGGAGTGTCCAAAGAGGAACTGTTTAATTAATTCTTACAATACCCCCTATGAAGTAGTTAAGTAAATTAAAGAGAGTTCACAGTCTCTCAGGATTGATTAGAGCAGGCAAGCAAGGAAGTATTTTGCTCAAGCTGATGGTGTGAATGGATAGATGAATGAAGTGGGAGGGAAAGATTTGGCTCTTCCAGTTCTCAGGTTTACAAGATAAAGTCTTTAAGGAATTGAAATTACTACCATCAGAATTAAATTAAAGCTGTTCTTTAAGTGTCAGTCACATTATTTTATTTATTTTTTGATTCCTGGTGAAAATATAATATTTGTTTTTTCACCAGTTAGTGTTATTATATTTTAATGACTTTAACACAGCCTTACTCCCCAAAATAATATTTTGTTTATCACATGATCAGAAAGCTGTGAGTGATGCTGTTAACTATTCTTTCTCTTTGGCAGCTTTCAGGCAAAATGGTGGCAAAGATACTATCTCTCAACAGTAGTGATGCGGGTTCAAAATTTTAGTTCGTGTCCATAACTGAAATGACATAAGAAGGAAAATTAAGAATAGCAATGCCAAAGAAAGTAAGAAAAATAATGATGATATAAAACAAGGTTAAAATGAATTCAGGATCAACAACAATCCAAAGAAAAAGAATAATTTCCCTTCTCATCCTAGATTTTCTTAACAGCCTGTAAAGGATCGATACAAAAATAGACAAATAATGGAGCTCCTGAAATGATCAGAATATTGGTAAAAGGAAATGTAAATCAAAATTTTACCTATTCTTGGCTGTGGTCACCTCCCACTCAGCAGCCAAGAATTATGTAGCACAGGCTCCTTCCCTCCAGCTGGACTGACTGTCACAGTCAGAACTGTAAGAGTTGACTATTATTCATGAATGTAGGGGGAAAAATTGTGTGACTAAGATGCTTTTAAGAAGCTGCCTGCTGGGAGTTATTACATTAGACTTTCTTAGAGAGCCCTTCAGCATCTGAAACCAATGACAGGAGAAAAGACAGAGGGGAATCTGCAAAACCAGGTTATTTTAAGGAATGATCTTTTATACATTCAAACATGACATCACAGATCAGTGATTTGTTCAAGGAACTGCAAGATATGGCACCTGCTTTTCTCCCCTGGTTTGTTTTCCAAGGAGAAATGTTTTAGTGCAGAGGTTACTTAGTAACTAAAAGAACCTCTACAAATAAAAATGATGGAAGGTTGTTTTTTTCTATTTGAAGAAATTGCCTGAAGCAAAGCATTTTTTAGTCGTGTTTGAAACTCATATGCACATTAAATTGCTGATACACTATTCCATTTCTCTTACTTTAATTCCTTCTATTTTCTATTTACATTTGTTTTTCTTCCTTTTTTTTTTTTAATAAAGTCACATAATTTACAAAAGTCCATTAGCAGACATCTTTTGACAGACTTTATTTTCTGCTACCTTGGCAAAAAAGAACTTCACTTATTTTCACCTACTGCAGTTTAAAACTGGTGATTAACTTTTGCTGGAGATCTACAGGGGAAAAAAAATCTCCCCAACCTAAGGATATGTTGATGCATTATGCAAATATTTAAATAGGATATTGGTAGATGGGTACTTTAGTTTTGTGAGGTGAGAGAGGAAGTGTTGTGTTTCATTGTCTGCTGCATTGGTTATTGAGATATCACACGGCAAAACACTTGAAAAGATACATTAGAGAGTAACAAGTGAGAATTTCTTTGCACCTATGAAAACCACTACAAAAGGTGCATGCTTATAGGTCAAATTTATTTCCCTTCCCTGAGAGATGAATTCTGGAACCATGGTCTCCACCTTCCCACACTAAAGGAAATGAGAATTTTTTTAATCATTAGAAATGGTTTCACTCAGAGGAAAGAGTGGTCAAATAAGATTCTGCATCCCATTCTAACCATGTCATAGGACAGGATATGGATACATTGTGAACAAAGATATTCCTGTCTAGTATATATTCAGCTCTGAGATGTGTTACATACAATGCCATCTAATTCCATTTTTGAATGAGAAAAAAATGGCAGAAAAGGTGTCAATACCTGGATCTGATGTAGGAACTTGAGATAGATCAGAGGAAAAATTATTAGATTTATTTTACCTAAACCCCCATCATTTTCTTTTGACTGGTTGTGGCTGAAGCCTAGGCTATTTACCTCAGATGTAAACATCTATTTTGTGGATATGTAAGACTTCATTCCTATAGTGGATATAGGGGATATGTAGTGGATCCTTCATAGTAGATAAATAGGACATCATACAAAATCTTGTAGGAACCAATTCATGAATTAATTCAATATGTATCTAATGCTGTCTGAGATGCCCCAGAGCACCCAACCTGTATGGTAATGTGGCAGATACAGGACTTACAAGACAAGATCAGGTGGGATAACCTAGGGTATCTCAGTGCTTTATCCTTGGAAACCTCTGTGCAAGCAACTAAACTGAGGCACAAGTTCACGTGATTTTATAATCTGATGTTCTTTGGTGTTCTTCAGTAGTCTTCTGTAGTAAGTGTAGAAACATCACAGAAACTCAACAGTCAAAGCAGTAGTTATTATCTTTCACAGACTAAATCTCTACCCTCTCTTTAGGGTGAGATTCACTTGCCTACATCTAAATCCTAATTGTCATTTTAGGCACCACAGGATACTTTCTCAGCCTCTATAAGAAGGGATCAAGTGTCCAAGACCTGCATAGTATCTCCCACCTCCATGTAGGCATTTTAGATGTCCTTGGATCTTTGAAATGACACTGGATTCCTATATGAGACAACAAAATCCTCCCTAGTTACTGCAGAGCTCAGAAGCCCATCAGCTGTACAAAATGAAAGAAAAAACCCATCCTAGAATTCAGGATAATATCTGCAATATGGACATAATGAAGAATTTTGTTTGTAAAATACATTTGGTTGAATTGAAAAAACTCACCGAAATTTCTCTCTCATAAAATACTCAGATCATTAAATACATTCTTATATGGGTAAAGGGAAAAAAAAAAGAAAAAGAATACAACAACTGGAAGAACCTAACTTCTGACTGCCAAAGAATAAAAATAGACTTCAAAGGCACAAAGAAACATCAGCTCTTTCTAACACTGCTCAGATTTAAGGAGGGTTTTTTTTTTCTTAATTGCTTTCTTTTTCAATCTATTTTTTTTCTAATCCTCTATTGCTTTTACACAAATTTCCTTTTTCATCTTTCCTCTACTAAAACCAGTCATTACCATGACTAGTTTAAGCAACAGAAATTAAGAAATTAAGAGGTATACAGACCAGTCAAGTGCAGCTACTATTTCAAAAAGCTCAAGAGCAACATATATGGTTTAACATCGGTATATGAGCAATTTTCTATTACAATTTAATGGACCTGATAAGTGCACTGTACTGTACAGAGTGATGGCAATTTATTTATATACAATACATAGGGATGCAGGGGCTCAGACTGTACTTCAAATATGTATATCCTTTTTTATTTAACTAAAACATAGCTAAGACCAGGTTATATATTTGTAGCTTGCAAGTAAATTAATATTACCAGAATTCTTGAGCAAATGTCACTGTGATTTGGAGATTTCCTTTGACTGGTATCTACTCATTAGTTCAATGAAAGGTTTGTTTCCTGAAACAAAAAAGAGTTCAGTGCCAGTGCTGAGCTTCAGCTGTAGAACTGGACATTCCTTAAATGTTTCATTTCTGTTTCATTCAAAGCAAAGAAAGGAAAACCCTCCTTTCAGACACAGAAGTATGTATGACACTTTCACATTCCTGAGACAGTTCTAGCAAACGTTACTTAGTCTGAAAAAAATATGCCTTTTCTCTGCTTGATGTGGAGCAGAGTTTCTTACCCCTAACTACTTCAAATCAGGTAAAGAAGAAAATTGAACAACCTCCCATGTTCCAGGTAGCACTCAAACCCAGTCTATAGGACACAGAGATGTCACTGACAAAGCTTCCTCATCTTCCAGTCAACCTTTCATTTAAACCACCTTTCTGTAGTCTCTTCAACAGAGGGATATCTTTTGTGATATTTCACTTAGTTGTAGTGCTAATAAATAACACATGAAAATAGAAACGTTGTTCTTGCATTGTGCTTTTTTCAATAGTGGCTGAAAAGTTGCTGCATTTGTCTTCAGGCAGTAGTCACTGTGCAACAGAGAGGGCAATAATACCAGTGTATACCTGTCCAGTGTTTGCTGAACTGGTTTGCAGCTTCAGAGAAATGCTTTTCAGGAAAAACCAGTAAATGGTCCCAGGAATATACATGGAAACTTGTGTGCCTTGTTACAGTGATTTCATGTTTTCCTAGGATATCTCATGCTCCTATGGGATTTAGTAATAATACCAATGTTTTAGCCAGTACCATTAAAATGCCAACAGTGCCAGAGACAGAGAAAAAAGGGGTTGTGTCTCAGCTTGCCTAAGTTTACACAGAGTCCAGAGAAGGGCACACCAAGATGATTAGAGGGATGGAGCACCTCTCCTATGAGGAAAGGCTGAGAGAAATGGGATTGTTCAACCTGGGGAAGAGAAGGTTTCAGTGTAAACTAATTGCAGCCTTCCAGTACCTGAAGGAAGCCCACAAGAAAGAGGGAGAGAGACTATTTATAAGAGCATGTAGTGGCAGGACAAGGATAAATGGCTTCAAACTGAAAGAGAATAGGTTTAGATTAGATACTAGGAAGAAATTCTTGACTGAGAGGGTGGCGAGGCACTGAAAAATGTTGCTCAGGGACGTTGTGGATGCCCCATTCCTGGAAGTATTTGACTATGTTGGATGGAACTCTGAACTGTGGTCTAGTAGAAGGTGTCCCTGCACATGGCAGGAGTGTGTTGGAACAAGGTGATTGTCCACACCCTGTTCAAACCAGGGCATTCTATGATTCTGTGATTATTTGTCTGAGATATGTTGGAGCAATGATATATCTGATCAAATCAAAAATTCAGTACGTTGCTCTGGGCCACAGTAGCACACCATGATTTATAACTTTTTTACAGTGTGAATAATGCAAATCTTAGAGCACAGAATATTTCCAAGTGAAACTCTTTATAAGCAAAAATGAACATATCTAAATTTAGTTACCCAATGTCCTAGTTCAGCAGGAGGGATCAGTTATCACTGTGTGTGGGGTGATTAAAGCTATGTATTCTACACCCTCTATTCATTCCCCAAGAACAATGGACCATTCACAGCAGTTGCCCAGGAAGTCGTTAGCAGCCTCACACCCAGCCTGAGGGGGTGTGGGTGCTAATGGGCCATCAACGGTTCAACCATACCCCATGACTCATAGAGTTAATCACCCATTGTGTGAGTCCCCGCCCTGGGGGAGGGACTGGGTGCTCCCTGAGGGTACATAAATGGGGCTCAGAAGATCTGGGCAGCAGCAGCTTGTTGGATTCAGAGGAGCAGCAGCAGGACCTCGACAGGAGGGAACCTCTACTCCCGATCAGACTACGACCATCACTCCCGACTAGACCACAGCCATCATCTGCACCAACAGGTCAGAGAGCCCAGTCAGCTGGGCGCAACAGCGCCACTTGCTGTCTGTGGACATAATCACATTTCCTTTTTTTTTTTGGGAAGTAGCCAAGAGGACCTTTTATACTGTTTTGCTTTGTCATTTTGGGGGTGGAAGGGTTTGTTGCAGACTGTTGTTGTATATATACATACATATATATATGTGTTGTGGTTAAGAACTGTTATTTTTTTTTTCTTTACATATATTTTTCCTAATTAAAGTTCTGTTCTCTAAACTTAAAGGAGAGAGATTATTTATTGGCCAACATAGATATCTTAGTTCTCTTCTGAACTAAGACACCCAAGATAAGATAAAAATAAACATGATATCACCAAAGCATAAAGCCAGAGACCAGCAATTTCTGTCTGTGGTAAAACTTTGTAGTCTATTCACCAAACAAACTCAGGGAAACAAATCCCCATTCTGTACTGGTGACATAAATATTCGGATGAGTATTGTTCTTTTTAACACTGTAACACCCTTCTAGAAACTGAGATTATGAAATATTTTTACCGTGTATGAAATAATGAATATTCTGAGGATGAACTAGTTTTTTAAATACACCTTCAGAATAATTTTAAGAAAACAGTGGAAAATATATTCTTATATTAAGGACCCCCTGCTATATTGGTATCATACATGCCTTTCAGACCTATTATAGTATGACAAACGTATATTTCGCAGAGCACTCTAATTTCAGATTAGTATTGCTTTTACTTTGGGATATATAAAGTGAAAAGGTAACTTTATAGAGTCAGAAATTTATTTCATCAATCAAAGGCTAAACATAGATTTTAGTGAGAAATGCATCTCGAGTCTCTTTGTCTGATAAGACTTTGTAAACCCTATAAGCAGTTGTCTGCGCAGTTTAGGAAACCTACCAGTTTATAATGCATTAGAAATTACTCAATTGCCCCTGAAATGTAGGACGTTTGCCTCTTCGGCAAATCCAAAACAGAAATGTAAAATGTGCTTATAATTCCAGCCTCAAAGAACACGCTTTTACAGAAGTAGTGACTTGGCGTAGGCAACGTATTGACAAGTCAAGATCTCCTGACAGAATCACCGCAATATACTAGCAATGTAACTACAACTTTATTTAGTATTTACTTTTATTAATTAAAAGTAAATACTGTCTTTGAAGTTGGAAGGGACCCATAAACTGACTTCCAGAAGTACATTACGAGCTTTTTACTGAGTTCAAGATCTTCTAAGAAGCAAAATGTTTTCTCTGACAGAAAAAAAAAAAGAAGATGAAATAACCTCATTGTTTGCCTTCCTGGAGGGGTAAATAATTATTTTTGCATCATTCAGTAGAGAGGGAGTGATTGTTGACACTTAGAAAAGAAGCAGGAGCAATTTTTGCCTGAGTAAGGACTGTAAAGTCTTTTATACATTAAAAGTAAATATCTTGCTCATTCCGTTACTGAATGAAAACCATCACTGTATTTAATACACAGGAAAGCTATTTATAATTAATTGTTAGCTATTGATTGTCTTCAGAAAACAAAAACAAAAAATCAAAACCCAAATGAGCTCACTTACAGTAAGCTGTGTTTTCTTTCCCTGACCAGAAATGGTGTCCATTAACTCAACAGCATAAAACTGTGCTTTAACTATGGGCTTGTAGCCAAAACATAGCATCATTTCTGTAGAAGACTGTGTCCTCATTTTAAAAAGTGTTTTTAAAGTGCTATCACGCCTAAGACCATAAAAACTTAAATAAGACTAAGGCTACATTCCTCACTGTGTGACTTTATATGATGTGGTCCATAGAATTTCTGAATTCTGTCACAGTTAAAAGTATTAAGCAAGAAAGACCTTAATAGAAAAAATATATCTGAATCATGGCAGATATATCACAGGCAAAATACAGAATCAGTGTTTTGGGTGCCTAAAAATCAAAGGAGGGTTATTTTGCAGTTTTCTTCATCAGATACTCATCTCTTCCTTACTAACCGAATGTGAACAGAATCACAGAATATGCTGAGTTGGAAGGGACCCAAAAGGATCACAAAGTGCAACCCTTAGCCCTGCACATGACCATCCCTAAGAGTCACACTATGTTCCAGAGAATATCTTATAGCCTGGATTTATTTAGCTAGGTTTCACCTCTAGGTGTCTTAAGATAAGAGCACACACCACTGAAATGGATGTAAGGGGTGAGAGCAAGAGTCAGTCTGGATCTGATTTCTCTTGGAGAGCTGCAAAGGGGACACCTCACAGCCTGCAGGAGGAGAACAAAAAGATTTGATCCTTCTACCAGTTATTCTTTCAGACTCCATCTATTTTCAGCTTGGGGGATTTCCTGAATCAAGTTGTGTTTCTATATTTTTGTAACTTTGATGTATTTTCTTCCATCTTTTCTTTTTGTCCAATTTTCCCTTGACTCCAGGTAAAACTTCAACACTTGTAAGGCCTTTTGTCATGGATTTCCCAAGGTCTGTTATTCACTGCATGAAGGAAAAGTAACTTAAGGACATCTAACTAGCTCATTTGATTCTTTCTTGCACAATGAAAATATACAAAGGAATTATTGTTTCCTGAGATAGATTTGTCATAGAAGTTTGTATGACACTAAATGATTTATTTTGCAATTGTCATAGGTCAAGCTAGCATGTACTTCCTAGCAGTCTCATATTTGCATAATTTGTAAATTCCCTTTTAATTCTATTAAATATTATATATGTGTGTGCATGTACATGTGTGTAGGTAGATATATATGCCCATATGTAGAGATATATCCCTATTAAAACTAAAAGAAATTGTGAAGAGCCAGTAGTTATAGCATGTGTATGGTTTACAAAGTGTACTTATACTGCATCCATCATTACAATATCATAATCAGCAGTATGAGTGAAAATTCATATAGTTCAATAGTTCTATCATCCCCCATTATTAAAAGCTCTGAGGTGCCATTTGAAAAGAAGTGCGCATAGGAATATATACCTTTTTTCCTTCCAAATTTCATTACTCTGTGTTTGTCCTGCTCACGCTGAGGAAGGCTAAAATGACGTGCGGAAAGTAGCCCAGTTCATGTTGAAGCATTCTTGCTACTTGTTTTTACTGCTGTAAAAGCATGAAATTGTGAATATGAGATTAAAAAAAATCATCCATTTAACTTTTTAAAATGTTGGGTTTTCATTCTATTTTATCACTGCTTACTTAGTGTCAACCCAGAGGAATTCAGTGTGTTGCAGTGGATTATGTACTGATGCCTGTATAAATGGTAGCTATATCTGCTCCATGACTTCCTTGACCTTAAAAGTCATGGAGTCTTACCTATGTTTTTGTGTTATGGCTGATGGGCATCGGTGTCAAGTGTTAGAGATGACAACAGAACTGTTTATCAGTTTGTCAGTGGTCACATTATTTGTTTGTACCTGTTCCTCTCTCCAGCTTCATTTTTCCTGCTGAGGTGAGTTTATATGTGTTTTGTATACCTTGATATGTGCAACCATTTTCTGCCTTGGTGTAAACTCTTTTGAATAAGGCTAGAGTTGATAGCAGGTATTCTGTACATCTTTGTCACTGATGTGCAATTCTTTTTTTCTGCGTCCCATACTGGGGTCAGGACACAAGAATTTTCATGCTTTCTGTATGCAGAGAGTCCTTCCATTAGTTTTTCCAGGTTGTTCTGACAAGCCTTGTACTTGACTTAAGATATCAGATGAGTTGGGTTTTTTGTTTATGCTGAGTATTATCAGTTAATGTCATAAAACCAGAAGAAGCAAGTTCTACATCAATATTTAAAGCTTTTATGGTGTTTTCATTTGTGCCTAGAGTACAATGTCTAGAAATTGATCTTGCACATGCAGGTTATGAGACAACTTCTGCAAGGTTCTTTTTTTTTCATTGGTGAAATCTGCCCAGGATACTACTTGGAGGTTTTCATAACTGCGTTAGAGAGTGGAATCAATATCAGAGATGAGTAGTTTTTATGCAGCCTGTTTTGTGAAAAGACAAGAAGAGTTGTAAACCATTCTTTATAGTTCTGGATTTCTCAGGAGCCAATATGTTGTTCCAGTCTGGAGAAATATACTTAGTGTTTACATTGAAAAGGTCTCCCAGAAAGTCTTTATTCCAAGTCTATTTGAAAAAAAGATACCTGCCTGCATTTCTCAGGCTTTTTTCCAAATCCAAAACTGGGACAAGTTATTCCCAAGGCTCACAGGTGTGTGCAGATAAACATTATATTAATCCAAAGAGCCCTAACTTGATCAAAACTAGTATTGTTTGGGGTAAACTGTGCAAAACCACATTCCTTTAATTTGCTAAAAGAGAAAAAAGTCTTGCAAAAGCATTATTTAGCATGAATCTAACAAATACTTGAGGGTAGGGATATCCAGTTATTCTATCTGAACTTTTGTAATCAAGATGAATGCTTTTACTTTCCAGAGATACAATCCAAAGTTCACTGAAGCTAAGTGAAATTGCATCAGATCCTATTAAAAAAAAAAAAGTTTTGCATACCAGAATATCACTCTTAACTAACAAAACATAACTTGTTGAACATGACTTGTTCAATCTTGTATTTTTTCCCCTTCCAATTTCCATATTCCGTTCCAACAACAGATGTACAATTATCAGTTAGGTACCTACAATTCTACTTTTCATGGTATATGTCATGTACAAACATGCAGGTCTTCAGATTGCAATTTAGTCATGCAAACTTTGACTCAGCAAGTCCTAGACATTACACTTTTGCCTATTTGCTTGAATGTAGATGTTAAACACTTTTCTAATTTGGGACTTCCTTTTGTTTTATTTGCTCTGTTGTGTCTGCTGCTGTTGACATTAATTTAAAGAGCTGTTGGACAAGCAAAATGCAAGATAGATATTGCACTGAGGTAGAGCAGGTCAGTTTACATTCACCAGCCTTTTTGCAGAATTTAAATGTTTTGTTGTGGCCGTAACAATCTTTACTGATCATTTTGGGTGAAAAAGAATGTCTAAATGCTGTCACTGGCAAGCAGAGTTTTATCAAGAAGGATCCACTGGAAGCAGGCCTGCTAAAGCCATACATGGATGAGTGTCCTCCGCTGCTAGAATAAGCAGTAATCCTCAACTTGAAAAAAAAATAAAGAAGATTTAATTAGTTACAAGCCATTAATCCATAAAATGAAAGTTCCAACAATTTCATTGCAAAGTCCTTGATTATGAGTGTGAGATACAGGAAGACTGTGGGAAGGAATAAATCACAATATAAAGCCAGAGCACAGGGATTTAGAATATCAAAGGTTTCAAAAATTAATGTTTTCTGTCAAAATCCCTGTCCAAAAAAAATAGGAAGAATTAGAGTTTTCACTAACTGAAAATCAGACTGTCTGATGCTTTAAGTAACGTAATCAGTGAATAAATTCAACTACACAAGAAAATATTAGTGCAGGGAAACATATCTATATTTTAGGAGCTCTGCTTCAGCAGGTAGTCTGGGTTTACTTTCAGCTGTGTAAAAATGCGAGGAGTGTGATACAAAAATGGCAAGGGTGTTCAATTCCCATCAGCTGGTTAAAATGCAATGGGATTGGAACCACTACGTGCTCATTTGGGTTAAAAACCAGTAAATCCCATGCTACTTACCATCTCTTTTGGACCTTTTCTCAAAGACAAAAGATGATTTTTTAACTTTTCCAGAAATTTGTGTTTACCTAGAAAGTAAAGGTCAAAATCTTATTTTATCAGTCTCAGAAAGATATACTTGATTTTCCAAAACAGGTAAGGAAGTGTTGCCAAGGAAAATTGAATTGACTAAAACTGCTTACTGTGCATAATATGCCTGAAATGAAAGTTGTAAATAATTATTTCCGAGATATAAATAAAGGTCCTTCAATCTACCAGAAAAGGGAGATTTAAGTAATTAAATTTTTCAGACATTTTACAAAGGTAAGCATGAGTGTCCACATTACTCCTATAACTGACCTTTTAAAAGTGGCTATGAATGACTAACAAGGCAAACACCAGGATTTGAAACAGGTGATTATTATGTCTGCATGTTTTGAAACACAGATGTGTCTGCTTAAAAGAAGATCTCACAGAGTATAACACATCAAAGACAATTAAAAACTTCAAAATTAAGGGGAAAAACAAAGTACAAAAGTCCTTTCTCAAAATTTGTCATACTACAAGGGTTCCACAAAAACATATACACTACTTTAATTATGTGAGTCTCCATGTCTGTATGCTTCAAATACAAGCTTTTTATCACAATTTTTCAAAAACAAATCTGGAAAATTCACTGGAGCTTGGGCAGCCCTAAGTGAGCCGAGGTCCAGGTGGTGAGAGCTGCCTGTACAGTGGGTTTCTGAGTCCAGGAGCACTCAAGGAGCAGCCCCAGGACCCAAAAACCCTCTGCAGCCAATCAGGAGAGAAAGGGCAGTGCTGGGAGTGACCAAGGGACTTTTAAATGGTTCCAGGGAGAGCAAGAGCACCAGAGTGGGCAAACAGAGGTGTGGCAGGGCAGGGCAGTGAGGGCATGGCAGAGCAGTGAAGGCATGGCAGAGCAGTTTGTGGGGAAGTTCACAGAGGCAGGGTGAGCAGGAAGGGCTCCTCTCTGACCATCTAGGAGCAGCCAATAGAGGCAGCAAAGTGAGTCAGTAGCTGGTAAGGAAGAGCAAAGAATCCTTCCAGCCTCAGTTTTATTAGCAAATTAGTTTAAGCTTCCTCAGTTATGGTGCTGACGTGCTGTAGAGCTCGATTCTTTAGAGCTGCAAGACTCACTAAACCAGCTGTGTCAGAGGCCTCCAGCCAGACAGACCTGCTGATGGCAGACGCCGCTCTCCAGGTCACAGGTTGCCAGGAGTGCCTGATGCCTCTTTGGGAGGCAGGGGGTCGACAAGCAGTTATTGTGCAGAAGGTGGCCATGGTTGAAGAGCTGTGTCAGGAGATACAGAAAGAAATGAACAGGCTTTGTGTATTTGACTGACTGAGCAAGAGAGACACTGATCATTTTCAGAGACTACAGTCTCAAGACTCTCAAGAGTCTCGAAACTCCACTGTAGTGGGGAAACAGATGAACACAGAACCCTGCAGGGTAATTACTCAAAGGACTATTACTCAAGGGTCTGTGAAGATGAGGGCTGGAAACAGGTCACTGCACGTACCAGGAAGAAGATTCCTCCTTCTTCTCAGGATCTGACAGGTAGGACTGGTGCCTTCTACAACAGGTATGAGGCTCTGGAACTAGAAGGCCAGACAATTGATGAAGTAGGTGAAGGTCCTTCTGGGGTAGTGAGGCCTCCTAAAACAACACCACCTCTACCCTATATCAAGACCTTCTCTGTTAACAGTGAAACAAGGGTAGTTCTAATAGGAACGTCCTTCTGAGGGCAATGGAGGGCCTGACATGCAGACCAGACCCAACCCACAGTGAAATCTGCTGTCTCCAAGGGTCTTAGATAATGGACATTACTGGAAAAGTCTTCAGTCTAATAAGGCTCTCTGATTACTGTCCTCTATTGGTTGTTCAAACTGGCAGCGACAAAATAAAGAGAAGTCCAAGGGCAACCAAAAGAGGCTTCAGGGCCCTGGGATGGTTGGTAGAGGGATCAATAGCACAGGTAGTGATTTCTCAATTCTTCCAGTAACGAGCAATAATATTGATAAGAATAGGCAGAACCTTCAGGTCAATGAGTGGCTCTGAGGTCTAATCATAAAAATTTTGGTGTTTTTGACCATGGGATGATCTGCTCAACACCTTGTCTACTGAGATCTGATGGGATGAACCTATCTCAAAGGGTAAAAAGGGTTTTAGCCCAGGAGCTAGCTGGGTTCGTTGATAGAACTTTAAACTATCTTGGAAGTGGGAAAGGCACAAAACTGGGCTTGCCAGTGATGAGTGANATCTTATTTTATCAGTCTCAGAAAGATATACTTGATTTTCCAAAACAGGTAAGGAAGTGTTGCCAAGGAAAATTGAATTGACTAAAACTGCTTACTGTGCATAATATGCCTGAAATGAAAGTTGTAAATAATTATTTCCGAGATATAAATAAAGGTCCTTCAATCTACCAGAAAAGGGAGATTTAAGTAATTAAATTTTTCAGACATTTTACAAAGGTAAGCATGAGTGTCCACATTACTCCTATAACTGACCTTTTAAAAGTGGCTATGAATGACTAACAAGGCAAACACCAGGATTTGAAACAGGTGATTATTATGTCTGCATGTTTTGAAACACAGATGTGTCTGCTTAAAAGAAGATCTCAGAGTATAACACATCAAAGACAATTAAAAACTTCAAAATTAAGGGGAAAAACAAAGTACAAAAGTCCTTTCTCAAAATTTATGTCATACTACAAGGGTTCCACAAAAACATATACACTACTTTAATTATGTGAGTCTCCATGTCTGTATGCTTCAAATACAAGCTTTTTATCACAATTTTTCAAAAACAAATCTGGAAAATTCACTGGAGCTTGGGCAGCCCTAAGTGAGGGGAGGTCCAGGTGGTGAGAGCTGCCTGTACAGTGGGTTTCTGAGTCCAGGAGCACTCAAGGAGCAGCCCCAGGACCCAAAAACCCTCTGCAGCCAATCAGGAGAGAAAGGGCAGTGCTGGGAGTGACCAAGGGACTTTTAAATGGTTCCAGGGAGAGCAAGAGCACCAGAGTGGGCAAACAGAGGTGTGGCAGGGCAGGGCAGTGAGGGCATGGCAGAGCAGTTTGTGGGGAAGTTCACAGAGGCAGGGTGAGCAAGAAGGGCTCCTCTCTGACCATCTAGGAGCAGCCAATAGAGGCAGCAAAGTGAGTCAGTAGCTGGTAAGGAAGAGCAAAGAATCCTTCCAGCCTCAGTTTTATTAGCAAATTAGTTTAAGCTTCCTCAATTATGGTGCTGACGTGCTGTAGAGCTCGATTCTTTAGAGCTGCAAGACTCACTAAACCAGCTGTGTCAGAGGCCTCCAGCCAGACAGACCTGCTGATGGCAGACGCCGCTCTCCAGGTCACAGGTTGCCAGGAGTGCCTGATGCCTCTTTGGGAGGCAGGGGGTCGACAAGCAGTTATTGTGCAGAAGGTGGCCATGGTTGAAGAGCTGTGTCAGGAGATACAGAAAGAAATGAACAGGCTTTGTGTATTTGACTGACTGAGCAAGAGAGACACTGATCATTTTCAGAGACTACAGTCTCAAGACTCTCAAGAGTCTCGAAACTCCACTGTAGTGGGGAAACAGATGAACACAGAACCCTGCAGGGTAATTACTCAAAGGACTATTACTCAAGGGTCTGTGAAGATGAGGGCTGGAAACAGGTCACTGCACGTACCAGGAAGAAGATTCCTCCTTCTTCTCAGGATCTGACAGGTAGGACTGGTGCCTTCTACAACAGGTATGAGGCTCTGGAACTAGAAGGCCAGACAATTGATGAAGTAGGTGAAGGTCCTTCTGGGGTAGTGAGGCCTCCTAAAACAACACCACCTCTACCCTATATCAAGACCTTCTCTGTTAACAGTGAAACAAGGGTAGTTCTAATAGGAACGTCCTTCTGAGGGCAATGGAGGGCCTGACATGCAGACCAGACCCAACCCACAGTGAAATCTGCTGTCTCCAAGGGTCTTAGATAATGGACATTACTGGAAAAGTCTTCAGTCTAATAAGGCTCTCTGATTACTGTCCTCTATTGGTTGTTCAAACTGGCAGCAACAAAATAAAGAGAAGTCCAAGGGCAACCAAAAGAGGCTTCAGGGCCCTGGGATGGTTGGTAGAGGGATCAATAGCACAGGTAGTGATTTCTCAATTCTTCCAGTAACGAGCAATAATATTGATAAGAATAGGCAGAACCTTCAGGTCAATGAGTGGCTCTGAGGTCTAATCATAAAAATTTTGGTGTTTTTGACCATGGGATGATCTGCTCAACACCTTGTCTACTGAGATCTGATGGGATGAACCTATCTCAAAGGGTAAAAAGGGTTTTAGCCCAGGAGCTAGCTGGGTTCGTTGATAGAACTTTAAACTATCTTGGAAGTGGGAAAGGCACAAAACTGGGCTTGCCAGTGATGAGTGACAGGATGGTGTGCCAAAACTTGAGGAAGCAAGCACTCATGGGATCCTCCAATCTGCCTCAAGAGATGTTGGTGATGATGGACCATACCTGAAATGTTTCTTCACTGACACACACAGCATGAGAAACAAACAAGAAGCTCCAAGCCCTGGTCCAGTCCTAGAGATTTGACATCACTGGCATAAGTGAAACCTGGTGGAATGAGTCCTATGATTGGAGTGCCCTGTTGGACAAGAGAGATAGGCAGGACATAAGAGGTAGAGGAGTAGCACCATGTTTTATAGAAGGGTTAGATGGTATGGAGCTCAGAGTGGGCAATGGCACTGTTGAGAGCCTCTGGGAAAGAACCAAGGGGCAAACAAATAACGCGGATGTCATCGAAGGAGTATGCTATACACCTCCTGGCCAGGATGATGATGCTGACAAATTGTTCTTTGAGGAACTAAGGGATACTTTCAAATTAACTACCCTTGTGCTTATGGGAGACTTCAACTTGCCAGATATTACCTGGGAGCACAGCTGGTACAACCTGGGCCATAAAATTCCCAAAAAAGATGGATTACATATTTTTTTTTCTTAAAGCATGATACCACATGCAATACACATATTCTTATCAACTCATAAATTAGTTCTTTTTAGTATTTACAGACAGATTTTCTGATTCTAAGGCAAGCAAAAACCAAGGACAAGTTTAGGATTCTGTGTTTTCTTTTTAAAAGGGTAGACCAGTAACCAAGATACAGGCAATCTTTTTTAGAAAGTCCTGAAATTACAGTCGCTACGTAACAACCAGCATGGTCAAAATCCTAAAGCAGGCATTGTTTTCCTTCATTTCGCTGAATAGAAAAAACTTAATGAAATTAACAAATTTCATGATTTATCTTTTACATAGTGAGCTACGGGTTTCCTTGTGATCTGAAAAAAAGTACTGATCAATAATGCAGACCTACTACATACTTCTCAGACTGTAGGTGAAAGGTCAGAGTGTGGTCCATTATGTACCCTCTGTTTCTTGGTAGAGCTCTTCCACTGCTGTTAGAGAAGAGGTTCTGTTTTGGCATGAATGAGCCTTTAGAATGTAATAAAACATTTAATATTTAAGTCTGCACATTCTGAATGTAACCACATCTGTAGACATTGTAACAGATTTCTGAACTCTTATTCCAGACTTATAGGAACATAAATAAAAAGAATTCTCAGCCTATTGACTCTTGCTTTATTCTATCCACTCAAATATTACAAGTTGGGCGTAATAGATCTGCATTCACTTTTTTTGGGGAAAAAAATCTAATGTGAACATCCTTATTTCTTTAAACACCAGATGCTCAGCTGAATTGATTGATAGAATTCAACTGAATTCAGAGGGGCTTAGGCAGTTAACATAACTAAGCATCTGGCTCCTGGTCTCTGCCATGTGAAAGTTTCTTGGTTTTTTTTTTTCCTTTTCTGATAATGAGCTGACATTAATTTTCTGTGTCTTGACAGGTCACAAGCAGTCATGCAAATGACTTGTGTGTAAACACACCTGACTGTGTATCGGTGCAGAACACTCAGGGCCATTTGCAACAAGAAAAAAAAAGAGAGTGAGAAAGGGGGGGGAAATACTAAAATGCTGGCTGATCTTATTTAATGATTGATAGCTCTGCTTTTATCGATGCTGTGGGAACTGTCAGAGTGGCGTGAGCAGAACACAGCTGCTGGCTCTGCAGTCCTTGAGCAGCCTTGGCTGCTGCCCTTCGGGCAAGCCAGGTGGATGCGGATCTTTGCTGGGATCTGCTGGAACTCACTGACTTCAGCCTCAGATATGGGCCAGTCTTGCAAAGCTTCTCGAGGGGCATACATGATTAGCTCCTAGAAACTCTCCAAAACATCTGAAAAATTATGCCTGCCATAAGTGTTTGGTGAATAAAAACAGAAAGGTGGGAGAAAACAGCGCAAAACAACAGCAAACCCAAACCAAAACAAGCTGTTAGGGTAGAAGTGTTTAGGAAAGCTTGGCTGTAATTGTGCAGGTGCAGAGGTTGGGTAGATGCCAGGTCATGCTGATGCCACAGGGTTTGCATTAACATTTGTCAGATTGAGAAGTTTCTGAGGTGAAAAATAACAACAAAAAACCACCAATGATTGTAATATCAGTAAACTGGCAATGACTTTCCAAGTTTGGAATAAAATTCTTTGTGTAGAGCACTGCCACTGAAACCCAGCAGAAAGGAGACTTTCAAGCTATAGCCCTGTTTTGTTCATGAGTTTGTTGTCAGAAAGAGTAGCAGTATGACTTCTGAACAGAAGAAAACAGATATTATATTCTGCCAGTATCAGAAGAGAATTTTCAAAATACTTTTAAGAAATAAGTCATAAACCAACCTCCCCTGAAGACAAGGGGAGAAGTCTTCCTAACTTTCCTGGAGCAGGCCTGAGGCTCTGGGGAATTAAGATTGAAAATAAGTCTTCATGACATGAACTTCTCTGTCTTCATCTCTATTCATTATCAAGCAGGCATCCAGAATATTTTGTTTTGTTCATTTGGTGTAGTCAAAGGGTGCAGTTTGGGCCCTCAGAAAAAAAAGCCTGTCTGTAGTAAAAAAACCCAAAAAACCACCTGGAAAGGGTTGTACCCACATGATGATTAAACCACATTTATCTGAAAAGGACACAAATGGGGACAACCACATTATCACAAACATGGATAATTGATTTGTAGAATTATCATGAATCTTAAAATTGAAGAGACATCAGAGAAGTTCATAGAAGTTTTCAAAGACAGAGCATATAAAAAATCATAGCCATTTCTTTTATTCCTTGATGAAAACTGGGCATTTTCTTTTGTTCAGAGCAAGTAGTCTTTGTTTTATTACTTACCAACAGAAAATGGATTTCATTTATTTAATTGTGATTGTTACTAATTATTTTCACAATTAGTTGTTTAAGATAAAATCATAGTTCAGAAAGTAGGGCATCTGTAGCATCCTAATTTAAGGTATAGCATCACAAGTTACATATGATGCTGAAACCTGACAGACTTCATGCAGTTCCTCCTTTCGTTTATGGCAGCTGCAAATCAAGGTGCCTATAATTGCAGAAAACAATTCTTTGCAGGTCTTATCAACTACAATAAGTAGCTGATTCATCAAAAATGGCTTTCAGCATGGTGAGAAAAATCTAATTCTGAAAATGTTTTGATATTTGCTGTAATATTGTGCAGTGACTTCACTACATTTTAACATAATTATCAATTAATTATGAAACCTGTCTTTTGGCCCCCTATCAGAACACAATTTCTGTTTTCCCATCCTCATCCTGAGGAGCATGGGTTACTTGCTTCTATGCTCACTACTCAGCTCTGGCTCTGAACAAAGGTAGCAGAAAAGAATTTTTCATTCTAGCTTAACTGCTTGGTGTGGAGACAGAAAGCTTAATGGCTCAGAAGGCAACCTTGTTATCTTTCACACCCACACTATTTGCAGTGACTCCTGCAACAAATCCTTTACCTCACGTGCTTAACAGAGCAACTGAGGTTAGACAAGTATCCCACAAGAAACAGACACCACACCTGAAGATCAGCAAAGTAGCCAAAGACCAGGAGGAGATTGTTTCTCTGTGGTATGAGCAAAGAGAGAGAACATGTGGTATTCATCCCATTTTATATATGAGAAAGTCACAGAGAAGTCAAGGGTATGTCCCACACTCAAGAGCCTGGTGGCACCCTCAGAGCCCTGACATGCCCCCCATCTCCCCCCGGAATCTTAAATATCAAAACAACATTGAAATCATATCTCTTGTTCAGTCTTAACTGCATTAAAATGCAGAAATTAATTCAAACTCTTTTAACATAGGTTTTATTCACAGCATGACTTGACAGAATTGACATAACTGTTATTGTAAGGCCATACAGAGAGGTCGTGTTTTTTACTTCAGTTTCTTGTAGAAGGATGAGGAAAACAAGGCACAGCTTTCTTCTTCAGATAAATCTTTGTTGTCCAGCCCTATGATGGCTGTACTTATTTGGGAGACAGAGAAATAAAAAAAAAGTTAAACTTCTATCATTATGATGATGAATAAATGGAGTGGAGTGGCCTAGGAATGTTTGTTTTGTACTAATTACATCCCAAGCTTTTATTTTCAGAAAATGAAGGGAGGCAAGATCAAAACAAAGGGGATGAATTTACCAATGGAGTATCATTAATACAGTGCAGAACCCATGGTGACAGCATGCTGAAACAGTCAAAATGCAACAGCACTCCAAGAAGACTGGTCCTTTCTTTTTTGGGGATAACATTTAGCATATTGTGTGCTCTACTTAAATATTGGCTCATACTAACATAAGGAGTGCTGAAATAGGATGAAACCAGTCAAAAAAAGTAAGGTTGAGATTAAATAGTTGCTTAGCAGGTTATCTTCAAACTTCTCATAGTGGAGTTTCTTACTTTAAAATATTTGGTAATTCAAGGGAGAATAATGTGGCAACTACCTTGTGGGAGATGGTTTGGTCATCAGAGATCAAAAATTAATTTTGTATTCAGTTTTTTACCTATGCCTAACTACTACAGAGGTCAGTTTCCTTAAGTAAAATCTATGTGTTTTTCAGTGGGTATCTGATTTTTATAACATAGTTTCATATGCATATGTAAGGTCTTCTTTTAGTTACTCTGCACTCCTGCTTACATTTGTTTCATATTTTCTCCCTATTATAAAGATAAGAGGCTGATTTATTGATGAAATACACCAAATAAGATCACACAGATTTAGTAAAGGACAGCATGCATCTTGAGCTTTGTAGTTCAGTTACTTGTTTACTAATATTGTCCAGTTGGTGCAATTAACTTTCAATGTTTCCAGCAAGACTCACAATCTTTCCTGGAATGTGAAAAGTGAAGTATAACTGATGGTCAGGGACATCCAACATTATTTTCTTTCATCAAATTTATCAATTTACCTTCAGGTAGTAAGAAGACACAAGACACAAAAACTAATTGTGTGGTGCAGATAGTTCCAACTTTTTAATAAGGTCCTGATAGGTCTGTATCTGATATACAATTTATTTGTTTACTTTTAATCTTGCATGTGGTTATGCAGATATAATATCATAGGAAATCTACCTCACCAATATTTAAAAATATGTTGAAAGGTCTTAGGAAACAAATCTGATGAGATGTTTACTAAGCATTGTATAAATCTCTTTCTGACTAAGAACTCCAGCAAAAGATAAGTTTGAGAGTGCAGTTTACATCTTAATTTGATTTTCTTCACATTCAAAAGAACAATATACATATATCTTTTCAAGGCTTCCAAATAATCAGGAAAGTGCTGCCTTTGTGTGCAAATAATAGTCTGTAAACATACTCTACTTAAACCCACGGTTTGAAAGGTGCCTTCAAACAATACCAATTTATCCTCAATGACACCATGATTCAACAGGCTGGTCTCTATCAACCAGTCATAGTCAGTATCAGAAAAAGCTACAGAATCCTGCAGTAAAGGCTTGAGGGATCACCATCTTCCAAGAATATCTCCTCCCCCTATCTAGTAATGGTCATCTTACACCGTGAACCATAATCCTGACTCTCATTACTGAGAATTAAATAAAGAATTGTTGAAACAATGCTGTAACAAATATTCCTTGGTTTGAGTGCCCAAAAGAGATGCAAAAAACCCCTTGTTTTTCCAGAACTTTCAATGTAACAACTTTATTAATATTAAATTTCATGTTGGAGAGGATATTTGATACATTTTAAAAATTTAGAAACTCTTTGAGAGATTAAAATACAGACAATACATTTATAACAAGATTTATTATTAATACTGTTCCTGGGAAAACAACTATTTCCATATACAGTACCTTACATTCTGTGGCAGAAAAGAAATCGTCGTAAACACAGGCTGCTTTTGTTACTTGGAAAATCACATACCTCTTCCTGATCTCTTACAAGCTGTTAGCTACAGTTGGCCATGATAACAAGCCCTTAAAAATCACAATGCCCTTTAACATCTAAATTGCCATTGCAACATTCCTACTAAATGCTCAGCATGACTGGTGATGTTTCAGAAGCATGCACGCAGCTGGTGCCGAATAAAACAAAAAAGTAGTAATTTGTAAAGTTCACATCCTAGTCCAAACAGTTGGATAAAATGTTCTAAAAGGATTTAATCCTACCAAGCAAATGGTTGCAATTAGTATTTGGGGGGATTATATTTAAATGTTTCTATTTTATTTAGTGCTGTTTTAAATATCTCTTTATTTTTGTATTTAGCTGGACATGTTTCAAAAGTCATTTGTTATGACCTCCTGTTCTGTGGCAATTCTTTTGTCTAATGCATTAGTGGAATAGCACTGTCTAAAAGTGATGTAAAACAGACCAGTACACCCAGCAAACAACACTGCTGGGAGTCACTGCAGTGACTTGAAGAATATTTACAAAAGAGCAGTACATTCAGTATCTAGAACTAAATAAATGGGGAAACCACACTATCGTGTTCACATCTTTACCCTTTCTGTTCTTTCTTCTAACTCTCCCTCAGTCTGACTCCAGCTGTAGACCATTTGAAATGCAGTGGCTTTGGAGTAGCTGTGTTAAAATTAACAATACATAAAAGATCATATTGTTTTAATTCAAGCTGTAAAACTTCTGGTATTTATTCTCAGAATATTTTAATGGTGGGACGGTTCACTGCCCAAAGAGCCTGAATTAACTCTTGCACTACAGAAGCCCAGTGACCTTAGTTGGAATTCATGAGGGTGCAGCTACCCAGAGCACGTTCCTGACCATTGAACTACTATATAAATCACAATATTTGTGATGAAAGATGTCTCTACTGAAGATAAGGCATTGCCATACTTTTGGGTAAGGTTCAGGACACCACCAGAAAGCATTCTCATTAAAAAAAAAAAAAAAAAGAAAAAATAATGAATAAAAACTAAAGGAACAAGAAGGAAGAAAAAATCTTCCAGACTTTTTCAGTGAATCATTCAGAAATTAAAAGAAGCAAAACTGTTAAAATAATTAGGACGATGTTACCTTCATCAAGTGGTTAGATAACACATCATTCATGTAGCATGTTTCATAGCAGGACTTTATTTCAATAAACATTATGCAGAAACTGCAGACTGTGACAGATTAAAAAGAAGAATGTGTTTCCTTAAACACCGTGGCAAGCTGGGGAGGGGTCAAATTTGTACACAGTTGCTCAAAACGGGATACTAATTATACTATCTTTTACTGATTTGAAGAGATGCCTTGTAAGAAAATAATCACATTCTGCTCCTCAAGGTAAGTAGAGATAATTAGAAAGGTATCAGTATTTGAATAAAAATACAGCCAAATCTCTTGAGGGTTTTTTGTTTGGGCTTTTCTATTTGTGTATTTTCTTTTTTTTTTTTAATTTTAATTCACTGCAGATTTTTAGGATTCAAAGAAAAATTACAAAGATCAGTCATACAATTTTTTTTTAATATTGAATCATTTTGTTGAAGCAAAAAGACACATGAAAAATATTTGAAGCAAATAGGGCTGTTTTCCTTTTAGAAATGTTTTTATAAAGCTTGGGCTTTAAAGGAACTTGAGTTCTAGTTAGGATTGTCACATCTTTTTTATTAATAGAAATCAGATCCTGTTCTATCAATGTGGTCAATCATCCTTGAGCTGGACATCAGATTTAGTGAACTGAAGTAAAGCCACATAGCAAGTATCACTACATCAAGTAGTTACTCTCCAAGTAATTATTGTTGCAAAAGGAAAACACATTATTATAACCCATATTTGTGACTTTGTATTTAGAGATCCTCAAGTTTAAGGCACACAAAATAACAGGAATAATTTGTAAGGCTTCCCACAGAGTACCTGTAATTCTCAGCATACTTGTATAGAGCTTTCTCTATGCCTTGAAAGAGAATAATACAAAACAAAAAATGTCTAATTAAATTTTGTGATGGTTGATAGATAGGTATATCTCTACATAAATATGTGTGATCTATGTGTATTTTTTCCTATAATGAGTATTATTTTAAAGAGAAAAAGAACATCAGGTGGCATAAATGTCAGTGTAGAATGGAGATATATGAGCTTTAGATGAGATTCACAGAATCAAATATATATTTGTTTCAGGTTGTGTTTGAACTAGTTTGCGATATAATCACCTCAGTTCATAACAAGTCCTTGTGGGTTTTTTTGCACTGGAAGTACAGCAGGTCTGACTGAATATTGCACAATTCTGGATAAAGCTGATAACTCATTACCCATGAATTCCTGGTGAAAAGACAGGAATTGCAGATTCTCATCTAAGTGTCAGTTTGGAATACAGTTACTTGATTTTATAAACACAACTTGTGTTTTGGGAAAAAAATTCTTATCCAGCATATGCAGCTCCTCAAACTCCTTCCCCAACAGAGTAAGTGGATCATGAAAGCCCACAATCTTCTGGAGCTGTCAGAGACTGTGATTAAAACTGTTTTTCAGGTACCCTGTGGCTCTGGGTAGTCAGGAAAAACTTGGCACCCAATTTAAATGAAATAATCCAAACAAAGAATTGACAATGGTACAGTGTGCAGTCACGTGAGACATATTTTCACTGATCTCTAGTAAAATTACAAGACTACTTGGAAGGTACCTCAACAAAACAGGCCAGACCATTTATATGGCTTTTGTACCAAAATTCTCTTTCTTAATTCCCTAGCACATATATATCCATATAAGGAGATAACTCTCAGCCCTATGTATTTTAGGCTTAAACTGTGATACATCTTTAGTGGTAATTCAGTGCAAGAGAAGAGTGGAAAATGGAGGAAATTCTAGTTTTAATTTCTGTCTCTTCTTTCAGACACACATTTTTCTCACCTGTAGTCCACAATTTGTGAAACGAGAGTTGAAATCATCTCATTAAGTCTGTGAATAAGAAGGACTGTAAGAGCTGGGAGATTCTTGATAGGCTCCCAAGCACAACAGCAGTGACTGTGGGTAGTCTCTGGCCTATGTATTCAACCCTCTGGAGTCCTTCTCCTTCAGACTGTTAACTAGTCTCATTTGTGACAGCTCAGGCATTTCCAAATTAATGGACTGGAGAAAAAGTCCAATTTCTGGAAAACTATACTAGTGTTGTTGAAGTATCCTCCAGATCATCCCAAAATTGAGGGTTTAATGTTGGGTAGAAGTCTGCACTGCTGTCAGTCCTTGCTACAAAAGTCTATAGCTCAGGGTTCCCCAGCCAGCACCAAGACTTTTGAAAGAAGGAATATTTGGTAGTTATTAACAATGTATCCAACATTCCATTGTAAAGAAAAAGATAGCTTGTGCTTCTCTATTGCCATAGGTAAGCGGACCATTGAATGATTTTGGAATATTTGGATACAAAAGAAAAGAAAAGAAGGGCTCAGAGACATATTCTTTTAAGTTCAAAAGCAATTGAAAAAAAAAGTGAAGAGACGGATGGTTTACTTTAAGTGAAAGTCAGTTTGTAAAAGTCACACTTAAAATCCAACTGTTATCTTACCTTTAGAAGACTTTCCCACTCTGAGACTTTTGATTGTATTCCTATCAGCATTTTGTCTCTCCTGCTCCCCTTCTCCTTATCCTTCCCCACTGAATCTGTGTAATGCTTGTTTGTAAAAGCTGTAGCTTTCTGGAATCATTTGTTTTTGTGGGTCTGTAACCACGACTGATAACTTGTGACCAAATGTATGTTTTATTTTATTAAACTATAGTGAATTTCAATTGCTATGTAAAATTCCACGGGAAATATATATATTTAAATATCTGTTTCGTGACGTCATTAACCTAGCTTCTTCATCACCCAGAAAATAGTTCATGTCCCCTGACACCTAATACTTTGGACTCCTCTTCCACTGGCATTTTGAAACAAGAAACCTGGGAGAAAATCTGTGCAGCTCTGTCTTAAATGCCACATAGCAAGGAAATACTGAATGTGATCCCTTGGACACTGATGGCCAAAAGATTATTTTCCAATATTGGTTTTTATAAATACCACTTAAAGGACCTGAAGAAACCTTTTTGCTTTTTGACCTGCTCTTGGTCACAGCAGTTGCTTATTCCTGGGCTTTTATCATTGAACTTTTTAAAGTAGAGTTCATTCTGTTGTGCCATAGAGGCATTGCAAAGGCATTCTAAACAAAAAAGATTTTCAGCTTTTCTTTTTATATTCTGATGATAGTCCACAACTTTCATACTGCTCTAAGATATTTTCTAACCTCATTATCTTCTAATTTAAATCAGTGTTCTGGCCAACTCTCAGATGGTTGTGAATGCTATTGCTAATGAACTGTAAACTGTTCAGGGAATAAAATGTTGGCTTCACATTTAGTATATAGATTTGGAGATTTTATATACAGGACAAGAATGGTGTTATGCTTTTTTTTTTTTTTTTACTCTTTTCAGGTGTTAGCATTTAAACGCATTATCCATAACATACCTGAAACAGTTGTGTCCCTCCAAGGATATGTTTCAGTCAAAGGACAAAGAAAAGATCATAATTCACAATAAATGAGCACTGTTTCTGAATTTAGCTCAGTTAAAGATATGACTTCATCTATAATGCATTATAGTGCATCCAGTTAATACTGTTCTCCTTGAAATTTTGACTCGCAATATGAAGTACAATTATTAGGAAAAACACAACCCGGGCATAATTCTACTTGCCTGGGAAATCTCTTTAGTATTAATAGCTTCCATTTAATTGTTTCAGATTTACTTATAAAGAGTATTTTCTTTGATACTTAATTCTACCACTGTTGTGTATTGTAAGAGTAAAGTGATGCCAAAAAATTGAATTATATTTTATAGCACTTCTGAAGTTAATTTTCTGTAACTTGTTACTGAAAAAGAACATCATTGAATAAATCTCTTCAAAACTCACTATGCAAAATATTAATCTACTTGGACTCATTTTCTTGTGCTGTCAACTGGAATTCTGATGGTTTTCATGTTGAGAAACATCTTCATAGAAATAGGATTCAAGGGACTAATAATCAGATTAAGAATATGTAACTTGTTGCAGAGTACCTAAATCCCAAGCAGTGTAGAGTCTTGTTGATTTCATTGCTATGTATACAGATGCTCAGAATACTCATGTTATTTTCCAATGACACTAGTTAGACAGACAACACTTTCAGAGAGATTGTTTTCAATAGACGTGATATATTTCTTATGTGTAGAATAAGCATGTAACAGAGTGCTGCCAAGTGGGAAAACATATTACTCCTCTAGTGATTACTGAGGATAAAACTATAAGTAATGGGGTTAATTTTCAGCAAAAGAGATGTAAGTTATCCATTAGAAAAATATTTTGTTGTACTGATTATAGAATCATACAATTGTAAAATAGTTAAAGTTGAAAAAGTTAAACATTGAAGCAGTATATTTAGGAATACTGAGGAATCCCCTTTTGGAAGGGTTCTAAATGGTGCTAGCTAAACCTCTGTCAACTATGGTTAATATGCATTCATCCTGTCTTTGGCCATGGAATTGAATCTGGTAGACTCATATGATTTAATGATAATCAGCAAGTCTTTTACCAGTGAAATAGTTTTACTAACAATAAAATAGTATATATTTATCCTAAAAATCCAGTACCTCATATTTTAAATCATCAGCTCATCTTCATAAAATCAAGAATGTGGTAGTTTACAGCACATATCCACATCTAGCTGAGCTTTCCCAGGAAGAAATGGCTCATTCCCTTCTCACAAGAAGTGGGGCATTCCACTGATCATAAAATGGTGGCTTAGGTTGCAAGGGACCACAGCTGGATAAACATATCATGTGCTGGGTGAGCAATTGGCCCACAGATTGAGCACGGAGGGCAATAGTGAATGGAGTGACATCAGGCTTGTGACCTGTCACTAGTGGGGTTCCACAGGGCTCCAAAATGGGCCCTGTGCTCTTCATCATCTTCATCAATGACTTGGATGAAGGAATGGAAGGGATACCAAGCAAGTTTGCAAACGACACAAAACTGGGAGGAGCTGTTGACTCCCTTGAAGGCAGGGAGGCCCTGCAGGGAGACCTCAGCAAATCAGAGCACTGGGCAAACACCAACCATAGGAAGTTCAACAAGGGGAAGTGCTGGATTCTGCACCTGGGATGGGGCAACCCCAGATGTACAGACTGAAGAATGAGATGCTGGAAAGCAGTTCCAGGAAAGGGACCTGGGGGTCCTGGTGAATGGCAAGTTGAATATGAGTCAGCAGTGCCCTGGCAGCCAGGAGGGCCAATTGTGTCCTGGGGGGCATCAGGCAAAGCATCGCCAGCTGGTCAAGGGAGGGGATTGTCCTGCTCTGCTCTGCACTGAGGCAGCCTCACCTGGAATATTGTGTGCAGTTTTGGGCACCACAATGTAAGAAAGATATTAAGCTTTTAGAGACTATTCAGGGAAGGGCAACGAAGATGGTGAAGAGCCTTGAGGGGAAGCCATATGAGGAGCAGCTGAGAGCGCTTGGTCTGTTCAGACTGAGGAAGACAAGACTGAGGGGAGACCTCATTGCATTACAACTTCCTCATGAGGGGAAGAAGAGGGACAGGCACTGATCTCTTCTCTGTGTTGACAAGTGACAGAAACAAAGGGAACGGCCTGAAGTTGTGTCAGGGGCAGTTTAGGTTGGATATTAGAAAAAGATTGTTTACCCAGAGGGTGGTTGGGCACTGGAACAGGCTACCCAAGGCAGCGGTTACAGCACCAAGCCTGGTAGAGTTCAAGAAGCATTTAGACAACACTCTCAGGCACATGGTGTGATTCTTGGGGTATCCTGTGCATAGCCAAGAGCTGGACTTTGATAATCTTTCTGGGTCCCTTCCAACTCAGTATATTCTGTGATTCTGTAAAAGATCTCATAAAAATTTAGTCTTTGCTTGGTCTGATTCTAGATCCTGAGCTCAGCCAATATCCATCATATTTTAGGGGGAACAAAAAAAATTTTTGGTTTGTGGAGTTTTTGTTCAATTTTTTGAAAACAGCAAATTCCTCTTGACAGAACCCTGCCGCCCCCTCACCTTTTAAACTCTTCAGGACCTTTTGTTTTTTAACTCACCAGTTCTAAAACACATGTGACGACAGAAATCAAACACAAATATGGCAAAATACATTAAAATTTTAACTGAAGTCAGAACATGTTATGTATAATATAGAATCTTTTGCTGCACCTCAGCATGACACAATTCAAGTCAAAGTTGTTCTCTCTTGGAGTTTCATTGCCTCTTTCATTTTCTCTTTTTTTTTCTTTCAGGCAGTTCTTTATGGACATGTTGTTTTTTCAAGTTTTATATATTGCGTCAGCACACTTGCCTGTTTACTAGACGATAACAAGGAAGAGAGAAGAGGGACCAATAATGGAAAATAATGATGGGAGGGGGAGGATTATTAAATACTCTTGAACCTCCAGAGGCAACATATTTCTATCACTACCTCTGGCACCAAAAGTAGCTGGCATGAGAACAACTCTCTCTTTTACTCTTCTTTAGTGCAAGAAGACAAAGTTACTGGTAAAATTTGTACTACCCAAGCAAATTTTTAGAAAAAGGATTGTTTCACTAATTGTCATATCTGTACTGCACAGACTTCTTCCTTATGTGTTTTTCAAATTAGCAGCACGAAGCATATTAAACTGATTAATAGCTGTGTGAATTCAGGATCAAGCTAGCTGAAAACGTTATTACTTGCACTTGTATGTCTAAAATTATGGGACATTGAATAATTCTGGCAAAACCAGACGGTATTTGAAATCAGTTGGGAATTAATATCAAAATTTAAATTAAATTGCTATCAAATAAGATGACATTTATTAACGTTATCCAGTGTAATGTTACATCTTGTTGTTATCTTTGTATAAGCCTTTTGATCTAACCTCAACCTTGGAGTATCCTTGGGTAAAGGATCTCCGAAGAAATATTTGTCCATAATCTGAGCAGGACGAGCTAAAGCAATCACAGAGGCGTGTGATGCCAAGCAAGGCAGGGAAATCTAAGACTGTGGGAAAGAGGCCATGAGGTAAGATAGTATTTTGATTTATCAGGAATCACTAGAGCATCCATGATTGTGAGGATTTAAAATTCCCAGAATACAGTGGCAGTACAAATGCTATCTGTACCATTTCTGGGTTGAATCACTTGCATGCAATTTGTTATACATTAGACATACTTTGGAGTATTGTAATAATTAGAATATATGATCTAAGCTGCTCATAGCTTTGTGTGAAGTTGGAAATATGAAGAAATATTATGGTTACAACACAGAAGACTTGAACTCAGGAGATTTTTCCTTTTCTATAGACTCCATGTATGACTTACATTATCTTCCTGCAAATACTTGTGCCTTGGCTTGAATATCTGCATAGCAATCCATATTTTTCCAATGGTCTACTAATGCACAAAATTAGCTATAGGTGTAACATTTTTCATGGTTAGCATTGTAATTTCATTCTGTGTCACACTTACTACAGAGTATAGCAACTTTCAATGTAAGAAAGGGACTGATCCTTGCCTTCTCTTCTTTCGAGTTTGTACCTCATGTTGGGTTAATCTAACAGAATATCTGCATGTAGCTGCAAGAGAAATGCTGTGTAACAGAATGGACACAGATGTCCATGTGATCTCTGACTATGATGCAGCACAGCAACTTCACCATTTCTGAAGGAGCTAGGGAAAAATGTGTGGAACAGGAGTTAGGAAAGCATGAGGTGCCCCAGCTGTAAGCAGGACTGTCAGGAAATGGACCAAACCCAAGTTTTGCTGGCCCTCTGTGCTCCAGCGAGCTACTGAAGATTAAATGAACAGTGGATAAACTTGCTTTTTCTCCTTGCAGGCAGCACTACTACTCTTAGGCCTTGTGGGTAGTATTCATCTTGCCCAGCTTTAGAGCTGACAGCACAGATGTCTACAAGTACTCAACGTAGCTTCTTTTTATAATTCATGGAGGGCACCTTGGGGTGCATTTATCTAATTCTAAAGTAGGCATCTAAAGTAGGCCAGAGAAATCATGTCTCAGAAGTATAATATCAAGCATTTACTGGATTTCAATTTGATCTATCATATCCATGCTCAGTATGATATACAATAATTTGTGCTGTTATAAGTATCTTCATTGCCTGTGTCATCCTGAGGAAGGGTCTTAAAAAGATTTGCAGCCATAAGAAAGAAGAACAGATGGTATAACAGCTTCATCTGGCAATGACTAACATATACATATGAGGCCTGCTCAGGACTGATGCTTTTCTCCTCTAAGTAATTGAACAGCTTCTTAATAGGACAGCTGGAAGGACTGCTGAGCCCACTCCCTTTCTTCTCAACATAGTGGCCTGGATCTGAAACAGATCACAGGAGCTGAGTTTCCTGGCATGACCAATTTTTGCTCACAAAATTAAACCCAAACAAGGAGAAAGGAAGTAGGATAGTAAAAAATTAGATTTGTTTCTATGTTCCTTTTGCTTACTACAGAAAATCGTAAGGTTTGTATACCGATGAAGCAGGAATAAATCAGAAGTAGAGCTGCTGATGATGGAGAGAGAAGATAGACAGGAATATTCCTCTAGCAGAAAAAGAATAGATCTTGCAGTGTCTGAGGAAACTCATTCTCTTGTAGGTGCCAAAGGCAAATCCTGAAAGATGTTTTGACAGAAAACACTGGTAAACCAATTCAGAAAGGATCTTGATACTGATCATGGTGCATAGGTAACACTGAGAATTTGTGCATGGACTGAAGTTTTCCATGTATGCAGAACCTAGGATGTTCTGTGATTGCAATACTGGTATACAGATAGTAAGTGAGCTCTAAAAAGTGGCTCCCTGTATGCCGCGAAGAAAGTCAGTTCAGGCTGGGAGCTAAGTTCTCAAGATGTGGATAAAGGGCAGAGTAGGGGTGGTTCTTTTTTTTTGGAAATCTAGAGTAGAAGTCTACCTTTATGTACCTATATTGTTACCTTTTTGTCAGAGTAGAAGCTCTGGGAGCTAAAAAAGGCTGAGAGATGTTCCAGGGAAGGAGCATAAACTACAAAATCTAATGAGCAGATACAGACAAGTTACATTTAGAAGATGACTGTTGGAAAATTAGATTTAAAAATATCTCAGTGACTTTTCTAATAGGAAAAAACCCCAAAACAATAACATAACCATAAAATAGAAACAAATACCTTTCTGAGTTTGGGGTGGGGGAGAGCAAACTAAAAAAAAAAAAAAAGAAAAAAAATTAGTAGTCTGCAAAAAGAAACTGAGAAGGCAAAATCTTCCATGAAACTGTCAAATGTGGAAGAGAAATGTAGCTTAGCTCAAACATCAGTTGAACGTAAGAGTTAGGGACACAAAAGGGGAAGTTTTTAACTCATAAAAAACGCTCAAAAAAATACTCTCCTAACTGCTATTCCTCAGCTGTTTTAAGGGTATTTCTGGACAAGGTTCTCCAAAGGCTAAGATAGAAAATACAAATATCCCGTCCAGTACAAGTATTAATTAGTTATATCAGATTTTTCTCAAAACAGCCACTAGTAGAAACTGAAAGTGGTCAAAATTTTTTAACAGATCCTCATTGTAGTCACTGCTCCAGCACTCAGTTGTTGTCCTTCTTTATACCTTATTATGTATTTATCATGTGCCTTAGCCATTTATATACACTAGTGATTTCATCAGATACTTGAAGTGCTCTGAAAGAAAAGATAGCCTTTTCAAACAAAAAAAATTCCAAGACGTTTGTTTGTTTGTTTTCTGTTTGGCTTGTCTTTTTCAAGACTTACCAGTCAACAATGCATTTAACCTTCATTGTGAAGACTCCCATAGGATTATGGTATAGACCTACAGGGAAAACTGGAACAAATATGAAGCATGAGAATATCCTCAGTACTGCTGCTGAACATTTGTCATGAAACCAAGCCCACTTGTTTGGTCACTAGTCCTGCCTGATTGAAAGACCAAAGCAATATCGACTCTATTGTACAAAATTGCCCAACTATCAGTATCTTACAACCAACAGCGTGACTGACGTGCAACATTCTTGACTTTCCTCTTGCTAAGCAGACAATACCACAGCCCTCCAGTGACCAATAAAGACTGGAGGAAATTGTTCTTTATCTTAAATATTATGTTATGTATGGCAGAGCCAACACAATTCCTGCTCTCCACATGCTGTGTTCACCTAACTATGCTCTAGCTTTCCCAAGGTCACAAAGCTCAACAAAGCGTTTTAACCACCCTGTGAATGGGAAGTATTTCACCACTGGGGCTTTCTAGATGTGTGTTAATTTGCTTCTGAGACCACCATAAATACTCTTTCCCATCCAACTTTCCTGATTGTGAGATATTTATAATCTTAGCATGTGTACCCTTAGGGAGAAACATTGCCAAGTTTTGCAGTTAAGACATTAGGCCATATATCTGAAGTGTATGGTACCTCACCCTGAAGCAAATGGTAAGGGGACTGATGAGCAGAGAGCTGAGAGACAGAAGGTACAATGATATATCTGAGCACCTGGGATCAGGTGCTTGACAGTGACAAGACAAAGAATTGGAAACAAGTTTCCCTGTGGGTCCTGGCATTTTCTGGACATAAAGGTGACACATATTCAGCCTAGGCTTGGGAATATAGATTTATATAGTGCGGAAAAACACATCTGCTGAATGTGTAGTCCTCTAGCTTTGGATTAATCATTGTTGGGGGAGGGAGGAGAGAGAGGGAAAGAGAGATATTTGTTGTTCCCAGGTGGTTCTTTTAATGAAAGATTGTCTTGCCACTGGAGAAAAAGGAGAGTTAGAACAGCTCCCACATTTATCCTAAAACCTACCTTCACCCAGGCATCCTATATGTGAGCTGGAAAAAAACCCACATTCAAAGAATGTCAGTGTAAAAAAAAAAAAAAAGTGAAAACGTGGAAGACCAAATAAAGCTTTCTTTACCCATCCATGCAAACTGAAGGAAGATTTGACATGAATGATGAACAGTGAAAAAAACCTATTCTTCTAGAGCAATGTGCAGAACTCAGGAAACAAATGAACACTTTTCTTTTCTCTTTGTCCTATTATGAGAACAAAGAAAGCCAACTTCTCTGTGTCCCATCTCTTGTAACTGAATGCCTGTATGTCGATCCAAGTTATCCAGTTTTGAGAAAGATCTACCTAAAAGCTATTAAATTACCATTAGAATATAAACAGACATCTTTAAGCAGAGGAAATTCAAAATGAGTAGGCTAAAGGCAATTGGAAAAAAAAAAAAAGCCTTTTATTTCAGTCTCCCACTGCCTACTCTGTCTGCTGGGCAGGTCTGCATTGCCAGGACTTTTGGATATTATGTTGTCTGTCTGAGAGCAGAAAACTCAGTAATTCCCTCATGGTTATTAGGAAGTGGATTTTCTGTGCCAAGGTCTAGCTTCCTGCACCAGTCTTCTAGGAGCTTTTCTGATTGGATTGCACGCTCCTAGTTATTTCTATGACTCTATTGATTGCCAATACAATCCCTCAGCCTTTGGTGAAATCAGACCCAGTAACCACAAAGGGAAAGGAGAATTCCTCCTGCTTTTATGGACCCACTCATTCTGCCCTTAAACGAAAGGTTATATTCTGAAGAACAAGCCTATAAAACAGAACAAGCAGGTTTGTGGAAAACTCTCTCAATAGCTTTCAATCTGCAATTGTTTCCTACTATGTCCTCATTCAGCAGCATTAATGGACATCAATCTGAAGAAAACACCTGCACCAAAACACCACCCAAATTTATACAAACTAAAACACACTTAGTGCTAGCCCTTTCCTATTTACTGAATTCATAAAGCCAACTGGCCCGAGGCTTCAAGAAAGTTTGTATTTGTAGTTAAATTTTATGGCTTGTATCAAGCTGTGATTAGCAGCCAGACTTTCTGTGTTGGTCCCTCACGGATGATGTGTTGCAAAAGCGTCATTGAGAGAGTGCTTCTTCCTCACTTTCTCCATGTATTTTTGTTTCAGTCTTTATATGTCATCACAGCTGGCCACTTTTCTTGCAGTTCTGCAGGCAGATATACCTTGGAGGCAGATGTACATTCAGATTGCTTGGCAGGTGAGGATGTATTGCTGGAGCCAGGAGAACAAGATTAGAAGGTGAGGTAAACATACGTTTTTATCTCTCAAATAAAGATTGGCTTCTGTTGTACCTTAACTGTGAAACTTTGGAGCCTCCAAAGGGCCTTGAAGCTATGAATTTATAAGAAAGGGAGCCCTTTTTTCTCAAGATAAAACATCAGGCACTTTATTTTTAGTACTTATTATAAATCAAACAGAAATGTGAAATTTGTTTTTATCACTCAACACAATAACCATTTGGGACATGTTATAGACATGAATTTTGTTCAATAATTATTGATCAATGATAGAAAAAGTGGTTAGTAGCCCTAGAGTGTACATAGCAACAGTGTAGGAAGGTCCTAGAGAGTATGTAGGAACACCACACCTTTTTTCCACAAACCTCCAGAGTGACTTTGAAAAAGTCACAGACTGAAATTAATCTTCTGCAAAGGTCAACATGTAATTTTCCATTAATTAGAGCAAAGAATAAAGTTTTAATCTTGCAACGATTGTGTTTCTCTATATAAACGAGAAGTCAAATAATTTACCTTTATTGGCAAGGTTCTTTAGCACATGATTTAAGATGTTTGAAGTGGGGCCAACTGTATCTATTTATAATATGAAAGTCATATATTATACATAGGGTCCTTTGCATCTATTTCATAACACAAACATGCATACACACTTGACTTTGCAGTCAAGGTGATGTAAGAGCTTTTTCTTTAAATATCTTCCTTCCACAGTACGAAAAATCCTATATTTAAAAGGGCATACCAGGTGCTCAGCATGTGTAGGTAACATGTATTTTAACCAATTTCTAAATAAGTAATGAGTCACATTATTTCTGTTCTTGACATATTTCTTCTGTAAAAAGTATTGTTTTTTCTCCTGTTTGGGCTCAGCTAGGCTTTTGAAGACCAAAGGCATCTTTAATAAGAAATTTAAAAGGTTTTTGTACCTCAGAATACTCCAATATTATTTAAATGGCTGTGGTTGTATTGTTAACACTGAAATAAGACATAGTGGTATGAAAATCAAAACAGGATAAGTCAGTTCAATGTGAATCCCAAATAAAGTAAGTAAAACTTATTCTTTTAGGTCCAAAACCACCATTGTACTTAACCATTTTTAACATTAATCATACAAGTACTTTCATTGATTTCCATTGAACTATTCTAAATCTGAAGCTCATTGTTAATGACTGAAATTACTGCTTTGCAGGAACATATGGATCTATAAGGATCTGTAAATATTCTCTTCTCCCTTGCAGAGGAACAAAAAAAGAGTCAGACAAAAGGACAATGGTCACAGTGGGCAAGCAATGCCATTTCAGAAAGCTCTAATTCTTATAAATAAATATCACTCAACACTTTGTTTAAAGTTTACAAAACAGTTATTATCTGATGCAAAATATATGATTTAAAAAATCAATTCTTACATATTGGTTTTACATGACACACATTACTTGAATAGCTGAGTGGCTATCATTCCAAATGTTCTCCAAGAATTACTTATTTAGCTGCAAGTTGATGAGCACATGTCTTTAAAATTCTCTTGGGAAAATTTACTTACAAAGTCAAAAAACTGTGAATGGCATATCACCTACTGTAGGTTTTCTCCCTGCACTTGCAAGAAAAGGTACATGTACAGTGCTTTTATGTTATAATAATGGCCAACTTTGTGTTTGCAAAGAGAAGTCCTGTAAGAGAACCAGTGCATATGGAAGGTGTTGTGCTGGGTGTTTAGAATTTCTTGTTGTTAGACAACAAATCTACTTTTATCTAGGCTGTACAGTCTTTAGAGCAACGCTGTTCAGGGTTTTCCACAAAGAAGTTTGTGTCCCAGGATTTAAGAAAATCATAAAATCTACAAAACTGCCACTCCATGGTTCTTGATGCAGTAAAGTATGCCTCAAGGCTTTGCAGAATAAAGGGTTTAGAATATAAGGTTCAGCCTCAAGCATTATTGTCCTTGATAAAACAGCAGGAGGTAAGGACTGCAGGCAAAATTATCATAGCCTGAAGCCAGCCCAGCTGCAACAGGAGAGGGAAGCAGGAGCCAGACAACCCGACAGAATGATAAGCCAGCAGCAGGACAGCAGTATGAAAAGCTGAACCCAGCCAAAGCTGGAACCACTATATTCTCAACAATTGGAGTTTAGAGTTATAGTAAGGTATTATTTGATTTGTGAAGAAGAGACAACATAACTGTGATTCATACGTTAATCTCACTAGGAACTGATCACACCAAAGGCAAGAGTTATTTTCCACTAACATTCAATGAGGAAATAAATAAGACTTGCAAATAACAAGCTGTGTTATAAGAGCATGATTAAGTTACAAGTTGAAGTAACTTAGGAGTTCAGATCAAAAGCAATGAGAAGTTTGCCCAGTCTTTTTCGAACCCCTTGGGTGCATATGTTATGAGATGACCACTGGTTGTGTACTCATTATTTTCTGGATAGGAGCCCTTCCTCATTGAAGTGCACAAAATGGATGATGTTCACTGAGCAAATTTTCAGAATTGTCTAATTTTGCCAAGAAATGTTTTTCCTGACCTCATTCCACTGTTCTTCAAGATAACTTAATTGGTTTGGTAAAGCCTTAAAAAAAAAAGCACAAATCAAAACAACCAGCAAACCAAAATGCAACAGTCAGAGGTAGTGTCCAGCCTGTAAAAACATAGTGGAATGAGTTCAAGTTTTTCAAATTTATTAGTTAGTTTTAAAAGTTTCTCGTAATGGTCAATGAGTCCAAGTAATAAGTAACATTTGAGCCACATCTAAAACAAACTGTCTTGTTTTCATGGGCAACCTACTATAAATTCAAAGATATATGTATATAAGTCCAATTTCAATTTAATTTAATTTTTATAAAGATAATATTTATATCAGAACTTTATGCAACATCATTTCTGCTCATGCCAGTGTAGGACCTCAGGGAGTGTGGGAATACTGTGAAGCTAATGCTTCTTTCTGCTAGAAATCCAATAGCATAAAAAAGTAAATTAATCTTTGACTGGATAAAGAGATGCTACACTGTTCATAATGGCTACAAATATTGGGGATTTTGCCAAATTTATTGTCATGCATTAATTTTCCCATAGAAGACATTAGGAATAAGTGTTAATTCTCTATATTATCACAAAATGGCTGAAAATTAAATGTCAAGTGATTAGTTACCACCAGCAGGTAGAATATTATTTTAGTAAATTTTCGGAGAATACATCTCTTGCATAAATATGATATCTCTTGAAATAATTTTGTTGTTGCTGTTGTATTCTTTGTTCTATTTCACTTTCTTTCCATCAGTCACTCTTTCTGCCTGTCTGCCTCTTTGTTCATCACAACCAGCCTTGCTGTCACTGAGTTCACAGCAGTTTACTGGCTTACTTGTGTCAAAAGTGCGGAACTCATAAATATGATTTTGCATTGTAATTAAAATGTAATTTAATTCTTCCAGCCACATATATCTCACCCAAATGGACTTCTCTGAGTCTGTCCTAAACAATATTTTTTCTTAAATTTCAAATCCTTACCTGTCTTTTGGCATGAGTAGAAGTAGACACTGTCTCATTTACAGTGAGCTTCCAACTGCTCTTACCCATATTACTGATAGACATGGAAATACAACTTCTGTATGTTCAAATACCAAACAAGATGTACACACAGTGCAAAAATTATAAGTTTCTATGAATGTCTAACAATGATGGCTTTTATTGGAGTTATATGGAAAGAAATGTGTGAAGTTAATAAAATCAGTTAAGCATTTGCTTCACACAAGTCAGTTTTTCAATGTATGCATATCTACAGAGTATTTTATCTTATTTGTCTTGAAGTATTCTTCAGGTCATTTGTTTATAATAAAAAGACTATAAGCTATGTTCATACATAACTTTTTTTTCCTCCCTCAGTAATTCTACCAGTAAGAAAGCATTAAGCTATTATAAGAAAACTTTAAATCCCAAAATTCAACCTTTTAAAATTGCAAAGAAAACTTGCTATGGAAATCACAAAAGAAAATCCTGGGTGTGCATTCCAAATTGAAACAAGGGGATGGATTCAGGTGTCAGATATCTGGGATGAACAAATATTTTGCTTTTATACTTTTAAAACTCATGCTTTTGGCAGAAGTACTATGATGTATTTGAATTTTTCTGATCTGGAGTATTGTGCCAAACCAAAGTCATGGTAAATATTACTAATAATAAACACTGGTTCTTGAAGCTGTAGATTTTACCATTAGAGATATTTTCTTCTATCCCTGTGTTTTGTTACATAGGATGGGGCAAAGCACTGTGTGATCTGAAATGAATAGTGCATCTGAAGATGGGAAGCAGTGGCAACAACATGATGACATAAAATCCATCACATTTAGGAGCATCCATACATTTCTGGATCTTTATAATGTGCACACATCGTTTTTGTGTACTCAGGAGGAAGACAATAGACAGCAATCAAAATGATCTCCGTCATTAAGAATAGACAGGAGGCTCCCTAGGGAAAAAAAACCTGACTCCAGATTTTCACCAAGGGACACTTTTCTCAACACTGTTAAAGCACATTGTTACTAGTCCCATAGGGAGAGAATTGTCATCTTGTCTATGCTGCTCTTTTGTCTAAGCAATGGAGGAAGACAAAAGGAAGGATTCCTTTCCTGCAGTGATTATCTCCCCAGAGATGGCAGAGGAGTGACCTGGACAAGTGGCTTAGTCTAAGCATTGAATTTTTGGTAGAAGTAAAAGATGATTGCCATTTCTAGTACTTTCAGGAAACCTATCTGGAACTTTATACCTGGACTACTACTGTCCCCACACTTGGAAATGTGATGTTTCCTGTCATCTATACAGACAATCTATTTTCTCTAATTATGGCAAATTTTGTTTACAACCCATCATTTTCCTGCAGAAATGGAGTAAAATGCAAGGGGAAACTAATATTGTTCAGGAAAACTGTGCCATTTGGTGCATTTACAACTAGTAATAGTCAAAACTGGAAAGAAATTTTGCTACAAAGCCACTTTTTATAGCATGAAGATTTACAAGTATAGCTTTAGTATATTTTCTAATTAGTACTTTTTAGGAAAATGAGATTTTCTCATATCAGTAGAACTAATAAACCTTTGTTTCCATTGGATCTTTGCTCTGGAAACCTCTGCACCCTCCTGCACAGATGCAGCCTTTTCCAAGGCTTGCTGTGACAAACTGGGCATCCAGGGGAGCAAGCACTGTGGAGCAGTGTACTTAGCTACGTACATTGCCAGCAATCAGCCAATTTATGCATGCTAGTGGACTCGGGCTAATACCCAGAGAGTGGGTGAAAACTGTTTTGTTCTGTATGTCTTTTCCTTAGCAAAAAAGGACAATCTCTTCACTTACCTTATTACCCATCCAGGGATATTCACAGGATTTCTATGAGTTTAGAGTTACCTCTTGGATATTTGTGTCCTGATGGTTGAAGATGTTGTCAAAATAAGTATGATATGGTGCCAATACTAGGAAATGAAAATAGTCCAGAGTGAGCATACACTGGACTGTATGCTGTGAAGCAAGTGTGCTATTAAGAAAGGATTATCTCTTTTTTATAAACTGTACAGGACAGTGAAACTGTTGGTGTTCCTCAAAGTTGGATAAAATCACTGGCTAGCAGAAATACTGTGTTTGGCCATGAATTGGTGCAGGTCTTCTCTCTGCCTAACTGAATCTGACCCCTAATGTCACATATGAACATTATACCTAAACCTGCTAGGCATGTGTTCCCTAATAATTAATTTTCTCTGGCATACAGTCAATCAATATTGATGGAAATTAACATATGTGGTTTTATTTTTTTGATTAAACAAAAAGTCAAAATCATTGCAGAAAAGCAAATATTTCCTTGACAGAAAACCAAATGTAACAGCTCCCCATTCTTTCTCCCCAGTTTTTTTAGTGAAGCAAATGCTTGGGAGATCACAGAATGCCATATTAATTTCCAATGTTACAAATACACATAAAAATAATGAGATCTCCTTTCACCTCCTATCCATATCTGAACACAAAAACATATCCATAAAAATATGTGAAACGGTATTTATATTTATCAAAGACTGTAATAATAATTTTTTAATATTCTCATTTTCTTATATCAGCACTGATTATTTTCAGCAGAATGGTTCATTAATTTGCCCTTTACTTTTCATTTAAGTTTATTTCAAACATTATAAAGGAAAAAAAAAACTCTGCCATTCTTTTGCCACTGTGCCTTAAAAATTTAAAGACTGATGGCATTTTCAGAGCCACAATTAGAAACTTAATTACCCGCAGCACTTAGAATGCCTTCGCAAGTCATAGCTTGACAACATAGAAAACCCAGGTGATGTTTTAGAGAAGAACTCTGGAGCTGTTGGCAGCTCTGCAATAGCACATCAGGTGTCTGTGATTGGCCATCACTGGATAAGCAGTTTTCTTTATTAACTTGTCTGAGCAAGAAAAAATGTTATGAAATGCCACAAAATTAGCTTTATGAAACACAGGGCAATCTCTGCTGATGTTTCATTTAATTTGAAATAATTTTAAATCATAGTTTTTGACAGAATAATTCTGCTCTCTAGAAATTAATTTCATAATGATAGCCTTTTAAAACTGAAAAACCTATTTTGGTATTTGAAGAGATTTCCTTTCCTCCCCACAATAAAGAGTTTATTTAAAGAGAAACATAATATTTCTGTTTCCAGCCCTTGTTCTATCTTCCATTTAGAGAAGAGCTTCTTTTATGAAACTACTTTTCAAGGCTCAAAAAAATATTGCCATGATGTTAGATCATATTACTGACTTCTTGCAATGACAGGCCCTAAAAACACGTTCAGATTGCAAAGTAATCAAACTGCTTTCACCAATTTCTATTTCTAAAATTTTACAACACGAAGAGGTTGTTTTGTACGCCGTTAGAGTGTAACGAGTTTTAAATGTAAAACCAGACTTTGCACCTTACAGCAATGGAATTTGATCAAACTAACTTTAGAGGGAGAAGATATATTTCTCTAAATTAATGATTGGGATCCACGGACAATGAAAAGAGACATGCTTTTCTGGCAAAACTGGTCTTCCCAAAGAGACAGATTTGACAGATCATTCAAATGCAATGTTAATCAATTCAGATGGTCCATGAATGGACATAAAAGTCAACCTGTGTAGAGGCGACTATCTAAAGAGGCCTTTAAAAAACCAGAAAATAGGAATTGTCAATGTACAAGGTGGTTGTTACACTTTCAGCTCCAGGGACATGTCCATTTTACCAAACTTTGTAGACAGAAGGGGTCCCTTTTTTTGCTTTTTTTGTCCAGCTTTTTCTACAAGACCTTGTATGAGTCAGGTTGATAAAACACTCCTCCATAAAGACAAATAACAGAAAGTTTTTCTAAGACTTTGTAAATTTTGTTTCTTGGCAGTGTTACAGAACACAATGCACAAAATGTGTTTTCTTCCCTCAGAGGTTAAGTTTTTGACAAGGTAAGGCATTGACAGCAGTAGATGGCTATAAAAATAAACCCATTGTGTCACCTGTTACCTGCATTTCAGAAAGTGAAAGAACATAGCAGGTTCTAGAGGATGATTATGCACTGTCTACAGGATTGGAGTCAAGTGAAATGCTGCATTAAAACTTTTAAGTCCTCCTTTGAACCATCAGTACAAGGTGTTTTTATTGAAAAAGCTGAACTGATCAGGGTGGCTAACAGTGACATGCTTGATTTAATGCAAAATAATTATGGTTGTTTTCAATTTATTCCTCATAAAACATGGACTTTTTTAAAGTTATTTTGTTTTTTGTACCGCTGTAATAACTTTACAGTTCATTCAAGAATAGTAGTCTACCAGCCTGACAAAATAAATTAATTTACTAATCAGTAGATCAGAACAGTTGATTATTTGTCTCTTGCTTCTGTCAAGCACCTGATGTTCTTATGTCTCTATAATATCCCATCTAACTGGGAAGGGAGGGAGGGAGGGAAGGAAGGAAGGACTGAAGGAAGGAAGAAGGGAAGAAGGAAGGAGGGACGGAGGGAAGGAAGGAAGGAAGGAAGGAAGGAAGGAAGGAAGGAAGGACATTTCCCAAGATTCATTTAACTGAGTGTTAAGAAAATTCCTAACCCCATAAAATTGGATGGTAAAGTAATGGACTCCACTGCTTTTAACAGTGTTTCTTAAGAGGTTTTTAACAAATTGTTGATTCAGACCAGTTCTTAATGTAAACACCTGGGAACCAAATCAGGCCCCATATCCTGTTACTTTACATTTCCCTCATTTAATATGATTATTTAATGTAAATAAAATATTTAATTTTCCTTAGTTTTTCTTACTTAATGATTTTGAGTGAAGATATGATTAATCGTTCCGAGTATGTGCCATGGAAAAATGATCTTGTTCCTTTTCTATCTTCCCTTTCAATAAAACTTCATTTTTATAAAAAAAATTATCTTCGAATTATTATTTTTTCCAACATTTTAGAATACTTATTCTAGATACTTATAAACAAGCTTTTAGTACTACACTATACAAATCTATTATTCATTGTTATAAACATTAAACAACTTTGCCTAGCTACCAGCTGCTACTCGGCACAGCTGTCAATATGGCCAACAGCCTTATTCAAGACCATTAAAATAAAAGAGCACCTATTTTCTGCTACAAGCTTCCACCTTTCACCCAAGATGATGCGCAAAATGGACATGGAGTACCATTTACAGGATTAATATTACTCAGTGTTTACAGCTAATGGATTTGTGTTACTGCTTCATTTTATAAGGCCTCTTTTCATCTTTTAATTTATCCTCAGGTCTACTGCTTTATTTTTGTTCCATCATCCTCATAAAAGCCATTATCTTTCCATTAGCAAACCTGCTAAATAACTCTTCATATGCTCTTTGATCTGTCCAGCAGCCGTTTGCATTCTTTGCAGTTAGTTTTTCAATTACACTCAAGAATTTTAAAATACAAATTTTCTGAGAGCTACTTCACACACTGTGGTACATTTAATTAACATAGGATGGAAGAAAGATTTGCAACCTTGTTCCTGCTCTTGCTGCCATAACAACTCTTGATTTCCTTCTCTTTTATGCAAATCAGGTCACAGACATTTATGTCTGTGAAAATGCTGTAAAAGTTTTTTACACAATAGTGGACCAAATGCATTTCTCAAAACCTGTAAGAAAGTAATTACGCTTTATTTTTGCATTTGGTGGTTTATCTGAAAAAGTCTCTTTCTGGATACAGGATTTTGAAACTGCTTTCTTAGAGAGTTTGTGTTTGTTTGGCTTCACAAGTCATATTCTTTTTATTTATTCCTTTCTTTTAATATTATTCTGACTAGAAAATACGGACTGTAACTCCTTTCAGAAGGTACATTTACTCTGCACCAGTTGTGTGAACACAGTGTTGGGTAGTTGTATCCAACAATGGTTTGTAAAAAAATTCTTAAAGATCAACTTGTAAATTAAAATATATCAATATTGTTGTAGTACTGAACTACTGCCTGGGTTATGAGACATACTAGTGAAAATAACCTATTTTGTGTCATCTCGGATGTCAAAATACCTTCTTTTCCATAGCAGTTTGCAAAGAGGTCTTGCTATGACTCTGTGTCCTGCAGAGACATTTAGTGACACAGAAATGAATGCATTAGGGGATACCCTATACAACTCCTTCATGCCTTCATGCCAGGAGAAGAGAATGTTCAGTGGGATTGGATTTTCTTTCTCAGAAACTAAGATTCTTCTTTCTAGTAAGACCAAAAAGCACATTTTTAGCAACACAGATTATCTGGCACCCTAATTTTGGAAAACAGAGATGTGCCCTTAGAGAGCTCAAAATACTGAATGGTTTCTTTAAGCTTTCTTTAACTGCAAAAGGTCTGTGATATGTACCTGGGTTTCTAGAAGAACAACTAGAAATCTCTCATCTGACCAGCATTCTGTTGTTCTTCATGAGTCTTACAATTATCCTTTTACCTGTAAAATAATGACAAATAGTGAACTTTTATTCTCAGAGGGAACAGTATTCTGCCATACAAATTTCTGCAACCAGTATTATAGAGGCAGTAGAAGAAAGGGGAAGGGAACTTGTAAGGATGTGTATTCATGACCAGGAATAGGTGATCAGGGACTACAATGTATGGAGGAAGTCCAACTCCCTGTGGAAGAGTATGAAGGCAAGTTGGACCACATGTGGGACTTTGGAAGAGCATTTAGGATTGCAGTAGGCTGTCATTAGAAAGTAAAGCACTGATGGTTATGACCTTCAGGCTACTATTAAGTTTGATTTTCACAAGTGGTATGTCGCGGTCCACCAAGAGTTGAAGGAAATGGTCCACACCAGTGT